>BQMB01000029.1:0-218078 GCA_027943415.1 Closterium sp. NIES-67
TGCAGGGTGGCGATGCTCGTGAAGAGCTGCTGGGGTAACCTCGGCGTAGTCGCAGTTCGCCATCCTATTCAACACACGCGCGGAGGGGTTAATTCAAAAACGCGGAGCTGGTGCTTACCAGAAATCGCGCCGAATTTTCGCCCCTGGCGGTTTCTTGAGGCAGGTTTTCCCGCTGATTCTGCTTTGTTGAGCACGGCTGAGTGAGAACAGCTCTGATTACCAAGTGTTACAGGATCGAACATGTCGAGGAAAAGTTCACTATCGATTGATACAAGGCGTTTTTTTACTGCCATGGTACACTGGCGGAAAGTATTGCCCGGATAATTGCCTTAAAACATTTCTCGTACCGGTTTGGTGCCTTCTTTGTTAGTTACGAATCAAATTTCGGGTTGGATGTAAAGTAGTACAGTACTGTATGTGATGGATGCTGGTTTCAGTTTTATAGGGGTCGATTTTTTACCGAGGACGAGATTTCGTTCGCGTGGGTGCATCCGGACAGTTCAGGCCCAAGTAGCGTAAACCTTGCTAACCTTGCTATTTCTATATACTTGCCCTCGCGACTATCGAGTAGTCAGGAGATAGGCTAGGACCGCTGCGACGATTAGGCCGTCGTGAAACCGTTAGATGAGGCGCTCTATGCATGGATCATTCCCTTGTTGCGGAGGGGTATAGCAATCGTTGAATCGCTAAACAGCTAGGCATAGGGAAGAGTTCAGTCCATCAAGGCGATTGTAGAGTCTAGCCGCGATGCCGTTCGTCCTATGATGCCTCAGCCGGTCGCCCTCGCTTAGTGACAGAGAGAGTTCGCCGCGGCATAGTTCGGTCGATTACCAGCGAGGAGGCAGAAATCTCCGCTCACGTGCGAAGATCGTTGAGAAGCAGCATGGCATCACGTTGCATCCTAAGACATTGCGTAACGCTTTGAACGGGAGCGGACTTGTCGCGATCAAGCATCCCAAAGCCGCGACACTCTCGAAAAACATACGTGATAGGCTGGAATGGGCGCGTGCCCACGCAGACTGGACGGTTGACGACTAGAAGCGTGCGATATGTTCGGATGAGACCAAGATCGGTCGTCTTGCATCCGACGGACTCTCATATGCCTGCGTTCACGAAGGGACTGCCCTCCAAAGACACCAAATCAAGCAGACCGTCAAACACGGGGGCGGTTGCTTGATGATTTACGACTGCATGTCGTAAAAGGGAGCGGGTTTCATGAGCAAAACATATGGTAGGATGGACGGACTGCTCTCTCTGAGTATACTGCAGGACGAGCTCAACAGTACGATTGAGCTTTACCAGCTTACACCCTCGGAAACTATCTTCCAGCATGACAACGACCCGAAGCACAAGTCGCGTACCGTACAGGAGTGGCTTAGAGAGCAAAATTTTGGGGTGCTAGAGTGGCCGTCTTCCTTACCCGACCAACCCAATGGAGCATTTATGGGCTCATCTCAAGAGGCAACTGGCCAAGCCTTATAAGCTCCCACTGGCATGCTGGACCTTTGGGAGCGGGTGCAAGAGGAATGGGAGAAGATCCCGGCGGATGTGTGCACCCACCTGGTGGAAAGCATGCCCAGGAGGGTGAGGGCGGTGATTAAGGTGAAAGGGCGGGGATTAGGTACTAGTTAGGGGTTGATGTAACTTGCTGCTTGCGCCTGGCAATAATTGTCCACATGTACCAAGATTGTTATTTTCTGGTATTTGTTGTAAACATCATTATCCTTGTGTGATGTAAGGCATGGGCGTAGAGCCTTACCCAACCTACATACACTAGGCACACCAGAAGATTAAGGCTTAATGTCCATGACCCGCTAAAATGGCAAAACCTCTAAGTCACAAACATGTGGATAGTACTTTCCGCCAGTGTACATCAGGTAACTAGGTTTAACCTATCCAAAGGAATAGACTCTTCTAGAAATAGATTCACCCTGCGTATAGCCACGCGAGGCTATTGGCTTTAACGGATTACGGCAGGATTACGCTAGATATAGCGCGCCAGTACATCCCGAGCCTAGTCGGTGATATAATTATAATAACAGGATAAACCAAAGGATTATGGAAAAGGAGGAATAGGAAACCAAATGGGGTGTGATAAATATCAAAGGAATCAGGATTAAAGGAAGAATGAGATAGAGGAAAAAGATGGAGATGAGAAAGAAGTGTAACGGGTCGTACTCTCACATTGGGGGAACGTCGCAAGGGAGAACCTGAGGCGGCCTCGGTACAGACGGCCTACCGCTCGTGACCCGGAAACATAGTGGCGACGCGTGGTCCTGAAGACATTCGACACCAACTAAGTTCCGTGAGAACGAGGGGATGTGTAGGCCAGTGAGGGAACCCGAGGGAACCGCTGGATAGGGAAGGGTAGTGTAGCTGCGAGAAACTATAGGACCAGAGGAGGGTCAGCAAGTGCGACAGCAGCAGGTGCGGCAAGCGGCGTAAGCGCAGCGTGGTCGCAGAAGAAGCAGGCAGCGTCGCCGTTGTCGTTTCGTGCTGCGCGCCGGCGAGTCGAGTTACTCGCTCGAACTCATTTCGCCGAGCTTCGCGATCAGCTCGCATCTCCTCCTGCAGGGCGGCGATGCTCGCAAAGAGCTGCTGGGTAACCTCGGCGTTGTCGAAGTTCGCCATCCTGTTCAAAACACGCGCGAAGGGGTTAATTCAAAACGCGGAGCTGGTGCTTACTAGAATCGGCGCCGAATTGGTCGCCCCTTGCAATTTTTCGAGGCTTCTGCTTAGCTGAGCGTGGCTGAGTGAGAAAGGCTCTGATTACCAAGTGTCACAGGATCAAATGTGTCGAGGAAAAGTTCCACTATCGATTAATACAAGGCGCTTTTATACTTCCAAAGTACATCAGGTAACCAGGTTTATCCAAAGGGAATAGACCCTTCTAGAAATAGAATAACCCTGCGTATAGCCACGCGAGGCTATTGGCTTTTAGGGATTATGGCAGGATTACGCTAGATATAACGTGCCAGTACATCCCGAGCTTGGTCAATGAGATAATTATAATAACAGGATAAACCCATAGGATATTGGAATAGGAGGAAGAGGAAACCAAATGAGATGAGATAAAAAGAGGAATGAAATAGAAAGGAGATATGGACAAGGAAATATGTGTAACGGGGTCGTACTCTCACAAGGAGGGTGCAACGGTGGATTGCCCCATTTATTTTTAGGGTAGGGTTCAATGGGAAAAGAAATAAATCTTCCTGGACAGGGGAGCCAGCCACAGCCTGATCACCTTGTCATGACCAGAAAAATGAAGTTACCCTAAGATAGGTGTCTACCAGAGATTGACGCCTCACAAGTCGATGGGACTCCACTAGCATTAAAAGACAAGGCGGACAGGATTAGGGTCTGCTGCGGAGCTGACTTCAAAATTTCGATAGGGATGCAGGCAACTACACTCGACGGCTTCGTGATGTTGTTGGGAAGGGATGGGCTGTAACCTTTCGATCTGAAAATTGACAAGACGACCGGCAGCTGTTCTATCAAAATCAATGGTCGCTGTATGATGTTCCCAGAATGGACGAAGGGGATCACAAGGGGAGTGATGCAGGTGAACTCTGTGGCGATCAAACGAGTGGCCGCACAGGGCGCAGAAGTCTTTGCTGTGGTCGTTCACGGAAGCAGCGGGCCGAAGCTGCGACTGCGTTGCTCGTGCGCTCGACTGCTGCTGCTGCGTCTGCTGCCGCTGCTGCTGCTCCTACACACCTGCCCGAGCCCCCTCGTCAGAACCACTGTCTCCACCCCACCACCTCCTCCACCAGCACCACCACCATGCCCTCCCTTGGGGCCGCGGCGGCCCCGACGCTGTCGGTGCTGCTGCGGGAAGGCCGCCGTTGCGGTCTCAGTGGTAGGAGCAACTGTAGCGACGGCGGCGGAAATGTCAGCGTACGTGCATTGGGAGGGAGCACAACCCTGAAAGATAGGGACCGCCGCAACACCGCTTGAGTGAGCAATAGTGCGGTGGTGAGTCTTTATCTCAGAAGGGCAATGACAAAGGCGGTCAGGGTGAGGTCACCGGGGTGCTGGCTAAGGAAGTGGTCACGGGCAGTGGCTAAGCGGTCAGGCAAGCGCATGGCAATAAGGTGCAGGGTAGCACAGAAGAGTGGGGGAAGGCAGTGAGCTGGGCGGCAGTGCTAGCAGCGCGGAAGCTAGTCTCTAGTGCACGGAGGTGAGTAGCGAGGCCAGCGACAGTGGGGAAGGCGGAAAGATCGGGAATAGCATGGGAGGATTAAGCGGCCAGCGGAGGAGGAGGCGGGTTGGAGTAGCGCGCAACCACGACATCTATAAAGTCGGCTTTCGCGACAACAATGAAGCGCGGACGCTCAGACAGGGGAAGTGCATGACTAATGGCGAGCTGCACTACAGCATTGCGAGAATCCCTGACAGCGCGAGCGAGCGCGCAGCAGCAGCAAATGCCTTACTCTCAGCAGTGGTGGAGTCAGCAGGAAGGGGATTAGGCGCGGGGGGCGGGGAAGCAAGCCATCAACATGCATAGCCAGGGAGTGCCCATCCTGGCGCTGACCTGTCAGGTGCCAGCGAAGATCGACAAGCCAGGCGGCGAAGTCAATCGCATGCCCCTCCGCGTCCAAGCGAAGTACGGCGTCCACCATCGTGCAGCTTCAGCAGCACAGGTACACGTAGGCACAGCGCGGTGCATCGGCATAGGACACAGCGGCATAGGGAAATGGCGACATAGCGGCACAGGTACTCAGCGGCACGGCGGCATAGTGGCGTGGCGGCAGGACTCTCCGGCGAGGAGACCGCGCGGGAGGCAGAGGAGGGCCCAAGGGGCGCAGGGCCCGAGGCGCGCAGGGCCCGAGGCGTGCAGAGCAGGCAGGGCGCAAAGGGTCGGCAAAGTGCGGGGGGTCTAGTGGTGCGGGAGGGCTGGTGGGCGCTCGAGGAGCCGAGGCGCACGAGGGGCCGGCGAGGTGCGCAAAAGGCCGAGCAGGTGCGGGAGGGGCCGGCGCGTAGAGAGGGGCCGACTAGGTACGAGGGTCCGACGGTGCACGAGAGGGGCCGGCTAGCTCGAGGGGCCGGCACGGCGCAAGGGGTCGTCGCGGCGTGCGCGGGCGTCGGCTATGCGAGGGGTCGGCTGGGCGTGGGGTCGGCTAGCGCGGGGCCGGCTAGGGCAAGGGGCCGGCTAGGCGCAGGGCCGGCTAGGCGCGGGGGCCGACTGGGCGAGGGGCCAGCTAGGCACGGGGTCGGCTACGTGAGAGGGGCCGGCTAGGCGAGCAGGGCTGGCTAGGCACGAGGGGCCGGCTAGGCACGGGGTCGGCTATGGGAGAGGGGCCGGCTAGGCGCGAAGGGCCGGCTAGGCTAGATGGGCCGGCTAGGTACGAGGGGCCGGCTAGGCACGCGAGGCCGGCACGGCGCGCTACGGGCCGGCTGGGCGCGAGGGGCCGACGGGCGCTAAGGGCCGGCTAGCACGCTAGGGGCAACGAGGTGCGCTAGGGGCCGGTTAGCGCGTTTGGGGCCGGCGGGGCACGGTAGGCTAGGGTACGACAGGGCGGTAGGCTAGGCGAGGGGCGGAAGCGGGTGGACGGACCTAACCTACTATGATACCATGTTAGAATACGAGAATGATTAGAAACAAAAGGCCCCTTTCCCTAGCAGGTATGACGTGCTTGATTTGACGTGGTACAATGAGGTGAATGTTCGGCTCGGAAGCTGTTCGTGAAAATGAGACACGCCCGTAGGGAGTGTCCAAGGTTAATTTTGACATCCGACGACAACCGTTGGGGGATGTCGAGGGATTTAAACCATCGATCGGAAAGAATCTATGGTTGACGTTCCTCGTCATTCGCCAACGGATGTCGTTGGATGTCGAAATTCACTATGGACACCCCTTTATTTTCTTCATTCTTCCACACACTGCAAATCTTCCATGTCAAGTTCAACCCTTTGGCCCGTGAGTTGCGTTACGAGGAGGTGGGTGGCGCTTTCCTATTGGCCGAAAATAGCCTAGCCCATTCCTTTGGGGTTGGGCAGGCCACTGTTCCAAGCCGAGCCCCTTCTGAAACATTTCGGGCCCCAGCGTGTGTTCTGAACTGAACGCCTGCGTCGTGTGATGCGGGGAAGCTGCCCCAAGGCAAACTACTCCTCTCCACAAGCTGGACCGCGTCGCACACGTATTGCAGAGGCGCTAGGCTGGAGGTATCCGCCACGTCGCAACTTTACCACGTCGCTTGCGAATGGGAGCTCACCAGCGCCAGGTCCTTGGGTTGCGAGGAGAAACAAATTATTCAATGGGAACTATGACACCTTGTTGACCAAGTGCCCCTCCCTGACCCGACCTCCACACCTCAAATCGGAAGGGCATATTTTCAGCTCATGCCCAGCACTGTTCTGTTGTGGTGTCGCGGCAGTCGTCCGCTTCTTACAGCTGCCCGGCCAGATAAGCGCCGTGTCGAGTCGACGGCACGCGAAGCTACAGTACTTGCTTTGCTCACGCACGACTGATTGGCCAAGCAAATTCTGATACAGCTCGTGGCGGTGAGCAACTTCACCGACCGTATTGGAGGTCAGTGCTCTTATAAGGAGAGGTGGGGGCGGATAGGAGGACTATGCAGCAGGGCGCTTTTCAGGTGACGAGGAGCCAAGAAATCAAGAACAGACTGCGAGAAAGAAAGAATTCGCCCCTCAGCAGCACGCATATCCCCTTGAACATCTCGGCCGGTTTCCCCTTCGTACTAGACGCTAAACGAGCAAGGCCCCACCCACACATTCGAGGGAAAGAGCTTCCGAAGACAGCTAATAATTCAGGGCATCTTTCACTTCCCAATCCGAGTACTGCTCGCAAGGTCCCACCTTTTGGCAACGCCGTGTGGCCGCTTCACTCCAGCCGCACAAGCTTTGCCTGCCGCTCCAAGTAGAGCTCGCCATGGTCGAACGGCGGAGAGACTCGTGCCGGCCGGAGGAATCGAGCCCGCTCCCGCTCGAAACCTCCCACGTTACAATCCGACCGGGCTCCAAGCGGCAACAGCCGCAGCAGCATCACAACGCCGAAGCCCACTCCACCCGTACTTCCCTAAATCCCCGTCCTACAAGGCGCGCTTCGGCATGAAGCCCAACCTGCTTCGAGCGGCTGTCGTGCTGACGCTAATCGTCGCCGGCAGCGCCGTGGCGCTCTGGTCGCTGGGGCTGTCGTTCCGGAGCGCGCTCCTCGCCATCCAGCCCCCCTCGTCGCGCATGGAGAGCTCCGCGCTCGACGGCGCGGGCGCAAGAGGCGGAGGTGACGGGCGCGATATAAACGCGCTATCGGCGGATCAGCTCGCTATTGCTCTAAGTCTCCGACAGCTCGGGAAGCCGCGGCGGCCGGTGAAAGGCGCGGCCGACGGCAACGGTGAGTCGGCGGGTAACGCGCGGGAAGCGGATGCCGCGGCGTCGGCGCGAGCGGCAGATGATGGTACGGAGAGGCGCGCAGATGGCGGGGGCGTAGGACGGATTCAGGGCGACGCTGGTAACGGTGTTGTGGGGGGCGAGGCGGCAGCAGCGACAACGGGAGAAGAGACAGAGGCAGAGTCTGATGTAGAGGCGGAAAGAGGGACGGGCGGGGACGGGCACGTGGTGGAGCAGCAAAAGGAGGGTGATAGCGAGGAAGCGGGTGGTGCAGCGGACGATGCTGTCGCGCCGCCCGAGGGGACGTTCCTCCCCCAGATGAGCCTGCCGTGTACCGCTCGCCCGTGATTCTCGGCAAACTCCCCAAGCCCGGCACGCGGCGAGCAGTGGCGCTGCGCAACATTCTGCAGTTCGACGTCATCGCCGCCAACACCACCTCCGCCGGTGGCCGCTCCAAGTCATCGACGATGCTCGTCCCCGCGCGCCCTACCAAGACCTCGGAGCCGCAAGACGGCTTCCAGGCGCTGCGCAAGTGGCTGTCCAAGCGGAAGAAGCGCATGCTGCGCGACGAGTCCGCCCCCGCCAGCCGCCGCGCGGACAAGGTGCGTCTGGGACTGGTGAACCTCGGCGCGGCGGACTTGAACCGCGCGCGCGCGCAGTTCCCAAGGCGGTGTTCCGCCCGCTACCGTTCTCCGCACCCCGCGCGGATTTGAAATGGGCGGAGCTCTTCCCCGAGTGGATCGACGAGGAGCGCCCGAAGCCGTGCCCGCGCTGCCCTGGCCGCGGTGGCGGGCCCGGGGAACGGCACCGTCATGTGGCCTGATAGCGACGACGACATTAACGGGGATGACGAAACGAGCGCTGAAGACGAGGCGGGGGATGGGGATAGCGGGGAGGGGGGGAGGGGATGGCGCGGCGTGGCGCGTGCGGGAGGAGCATGAGGTGGACGCGCTGATCGTGCGCGTGCCGTGCGAGGGGCTGTCCGTGCTGAACGCGTCGTGGGCCAGAGACGTGGCGCGCCACCACCTGCTGCTGCTCGCCGCGTCGGGCCTCGCTGCTCAGGTGAGACGGGGGACGGGGGAGAGGGCGGAGTAGAGAGGTAGAGGGAGAGGGGGAGGGGAGGAGAGGGAGAGGGAGCGAGGGGAGACGGAAAAAGAAACGGAGACGAACGAAATATGGAACCGAGCGGTGCGAGTATGGGAAGGGCACCTTCCTCCCCCCCGTGTACTGACGATGTATGATGAGTATGTATACTGACGAATATCAAATGCCGCCCACTGTTCTCTCCCTCTCACCATCACTCTCTTCCTTTCCCCCTTACCTCCATAGCACCTTCCCCCTCTATCCCCTTTCCTCCATCACCCCCCCTCTCCCCTCTCCCTCCCCTCTCACGTCTCTCTCTCACTCACTCCGCCGCCCACATACGCACATTGTCTCACTCGAGCATCTCTCCCCTCTCCCCCTCCTTCCCCGCCCCCTCCACCCCGGTCCCCCCCTCATCCCCCCAGGCGCAAGCCACGGACTTCCCGTGCTGCTGCTGACGCATTGCCTGCCGCCGCCCAGCATCTTCCACTGCCGCCACCTCGTCGCATCCCTCGCGGGGTCCTGGCTCTTCGCCATCCCCCCCGCCATGCGCGCGCGCCTGCGGAACGCGCCCGTCGGCACCTGCCAGCTCTACCCCACGCCGCCCCGCCTCCCCCCTTCCGCTGGCATCGGTGAGCTGCTCGCGCCAATTCTGCGGCAGTTTCATTCCTGAGCTGCTACTACTAGCATCTTTCTTCCTACAACTTCCTATCCCTCTCCCGACACCCGTGTTTCCCCCTCGGTTCTTACAATCTCCCCCGTTCCCCATGCTCCCCCTCTCCCCCCCGTGCGCGCCCCCGCAGAGACGCCAGCGGCGAGCATGAAGAAGCAGGCGTGGCGACGGTGCTGCACTCGAGCGACAAGTACATCTGCGGCGCGCTCGCGCTGGCGCGGAGCCTGCGGCGCGTGGGCACGCGGCACGAGCTGGTGGCGTTCGTGTCGAAGGAGGTATCGCAGCGCGCGCAGCGCAGCCTCAAGCTGGCGGGGTGGAGGTGGTGGCCATCGGGCGCATGCGCAGCAGCTTCAAGGCCAGCAGCAACTACTGCAAGTGGAACCACAGGTGAGGGGCACCACCAAGCGCGGGGGCGCGGAAGCTACGAGTAAGTGAGAGAGGAAAGGTTGTGCGGGTGTTTTCGGGGAGGGAAGGCATGACTGGTTAAGAGCGTTAGCACATGCAGTGGGGGGGTGGGATGGGTGCCTGGTTGTGGGGAGGGTGAGGAGTAGAAGCGCGAGGGAGAAGGGGAGGAGGGAGGGGGATGAGGGGATATGCGGTCCATGATTATTAGAAGCTCGCTGCATCCTGCAGGCTGTTAAATTGCTTTAATCTCCCATCCTGGCTCTCCCCTCTTCGCTCAGCATTCCCCTTGTCCCTCCCCCCCCCTTCCACCCTCAACCACCCAAACCCTCATCCCCCGTCCCCCTCCTCCCCCCGTCCACCATCAACCACCCTCACCCTCATTGTGCTTGCGCTCCCCTCGTGCTCCTGCTCTTGCGTGGCGTGCAGCAAGCTGCGGCTGTGGCAGTTCTCGGCGTACAGCAAGCTTGTCTTCCTGGACACGGACATGCTGGTGCTGCGCAACCTGGACCACCTCTTCGCCATGCCCGAGCTCACCGCCGTCGCCAACAACCAGTTTCAGTTCAACGGCGGGCTGCTCGTCGTCGACCCAGAACCCTGCACCTTCAGCATGCTCAAGGACGCGCTCGCGCTCTTCGAAACGTATAGTGGACTGCGAGCAGGTGCGCGCGGCGGGGTGCTGATGGGGAGGGGGGTTGTGTGGTGTTGGTGTCTTGGAGAGAGGTTGGGTTGTGTTCTGCCTGATGCTGTGTCGGTGTGTTCCTCAAGTTCGGTGCCACAAACAGTGCTCTCTCCCCACCTTGCTCTCTCAGAAAAACGGGCTTTTACATTAATGTGGTGGTGGCCAGTACAGGCAAGCAGCCAGGCAATAGCGGAAGACGAAAGCACCCCACCTCAGTCCCTCTTTCTCACCCTCACTGTCTCTCTCCCTTCCTACCCCCCCTCTCTCTTTCTCTACACACACATTCTCCCCCCTCGTCCAATTTTTTTTCCTTTGACTCCCCCTTCTAACTCACTTGCAACTCTCACAACTCCTGTCTCGCCCTCTCTCCTCTCCCCACCCCCCAACCCCCCTCATCCACCCCTTCCCCATCCAGGGTCTGTTGAATGAGCTGTACCCGTGGTGCACCGCCTGCCACGCGCAACCAACTTCCTCAAGTTCGTGTGGTCCAACGACCTGAGCACCTCGCGCAGCGCCGCGCCACACTATCCGCACAGCCGCCCATCGTGGACATGGTTCACTACTTAGGCGCCAAGCCGTGGTACTGCTACCGCGACTTCGACTGCAACCTGCTGAGCAAGGAGCGGCAGTTTGCGGACGACCTGGCGTTTGACATGTGGTGGAAGGTGCACGATGAGATGAGCGACGAGGAGCAGCAGCAGTGCTGGCTGCCCACGTGGACCAAGGCTGCACTGCGCGCCCTCTATGAAGAAGATGGAGCTAATTGGGGAGGATCCGAGGTTGTGGAATGTGACGATAGCGGATCCAAGGGATAATAAGTGCAGGAAGTGGGAAGAGACGTACTCATGCGACTGGCGAACGATGCCAGTCGGTGCTGGACGATCCTAAGCACTTCCGCTTCTAGACTTCCATGTGTGCACAATGTGTGTTCCCTTTGAAGTCTGAGCTCCTGGCATTGTGTGGGCATCAGCTTCCCAGCCAGACTGTGGGCAAAGGTATGCTTGGTTACCATGGCATGTACTGCTAGCTAGCTCTGGTTTGGCTCATCCATCTAGTTTTTAGCTCCACCTGTCAAACATATTTGTGTAAGTTTAGTAGACTATAGGGTCTTGCCATAGAGAGTACAACCCACTACTATATACCCTTGATACTCATTCTATTCAACACTTCTAACATTGAAGATGGTATCATGAGTAGGTTAGGTCCCCCCGCCCACCCGCGCTTCCGCCTTAGGTCCTGTCCTGCCCCGTCGTCTAGTGCCTAGCCGCCCAAGGGCCCCGTTGCCCGTTGCCTTGCAGGCCCCGCGGCCCTGTTCCCTAGCGCCTAGCCGCCTGTGGCCTCGTCGCCCCGTCACCCAGCGCCTAGCTGCCCCGCTGGCTCCGCGGCCCTGTCACCTAGCTGTCAAACATCTGTATTTGTCATGTTTGTATAGACTGTATAGGGTTACCTCTTAGAGGGTACAACACTTAGGTATATTTGTGTGTACTCTCGCTTTACCAATCAATTCAATTCCAATTCTGATATGGTATCACGCGTAGGTAGGATCCCCCCCACCTACCGCTTCCGCTCATGCCCTCTAGTGCCCCTCCCAGGCCCCGTCGCGCTCCCCCCCAGGCCCCCTGCCCGTCGCCCCCCCCCCCTGGCCCCCCCTCCCCCCGTACGCCCCTCCTCCCGGCCCCCCGCCCTAGCGCCCCTCCCAGGCCCCGTCGCGCTCCTCCCAGGCCCCCTAGCGCCCCCTCCTGGGCCCCGTGGCGCTCCTCCCAGGCCCCGTAGCGCCCCGTCGCGCCCCTCCTGGGCCCCGTAGCGCCCCCTCCTGGGCCTCGTCGCGCCCTCCTGGCTTCGTAGCGCCCCTCCTGGGCCCTGTAACGCCCCTCCCAGGCCCCGTCGCGCCCCTCCCAGGCCCCGTCGCGCTCCTCCCAGGCCCCCTAGCGCCCCTCCTGGGCCCCGTCGCGCTCCTCCCAGGCCCCGTAGGCCCTCGCGCCCCCTCCTGGCCCCGTAGCGCCCCTCCTGGGCCTCGTCGCGCCCCTCCTGGGCTTCGTAGCGCCCCTCCTGGGCCCTGTAACGCCCCTCCCAGGCCCCGTCGCGCCCCCCAGGCCCGTCGCGCTCCTCCCAGGCCCCCTAGCGCCCCTCCTGGGCCTCGTCGCGCTCCGCCCAGGCCCCGTAGCGCCCCCTCCTGGGCCTCTGTCGCGCCCCCTGGGCCCCGTTGCGGCCCTCGAGGCCGCCCGTCGCCCCCGCCCGCCCGCGCGGCAGGCCCCCCCCCCCCCGGCGCCGTCGCAGCCGCCCGGCCCTGTCGCGCCCGGCCCGGCGCCGTCGCAGCCCCGCCCGGCCCCGTGCAGCCGCCTGGCCCCGTCGCGCCCGCCCGGCCCCGTCGCAGCCGCCTGGCCTCGTCGCCCTTGCTGGCCCCGTCGCAGCCGTCCGGCCCGTCGCCCCCGCCCGGCCCCGTCCCACCCTGCCCGGCCCTGTCGCAGCCGCCCGGCCCCCGTCGCACCCGCCCGGCCACCGTCCCGCTCGCCCGGCCCGTTGCACCGGCCCGGCCCCTGCCGCACTCGCCCGGCCCCGTCGCCCCAGCCCGGCCCCGTCGCGCCCGCTCGGCCCGTCGCCCCGTCCCGGCCCTGTCGCACCAGCCCGGCCCCGTCGCGCCCGCCCGGCCCCCGTCGGGCCAGCCCCGGCCCCGTCCTCCTCACTGGGTACGGTTCCCCCCCACCCCCGCCCTGCTCCGTGCCGGCCCGCACCACACTGTACTGCCTGGCACCGCACTACACCGCACTACACCGCACTGCACTGCACTGTACCGCACTGCACCGCACTGCACCGCACTGTACCGCACTGCACCGCACTGCACCGCACTGCACCGCACTGCACCGCACTGCACTGCCCTGCACTGCACTGGACTGTTCCTGATGGCGGCGGAGCTTCGCTTCGACGCTGAAGGTCAGCCCCTAGAGTTCGAGGCGTGGCTTGCCGACCTCCGCCGTCAACTCACTGGCCAGCGGCAGGATGGTGAACCGCTTTCCGCACACCTTGACGGTACGCTCCCCTGCCCAGACCCCCCTGCTATTCTGCCCGCTGACCCCACACCCACTGAGCGTGAGGCTACTGCTGCCACTGCCCGTGCGCGCTCTGTCTGGCTTTCTCGCGATGCTGTTGCCCAGCTTGCCATTAGCAACGCCCTTCCCCCATCCGAGCGTCCTCGCTTTAGGTCCCTCACTACTTCTCAGGCATACTTAGATGCTGTCATCCAGCGCTATTCCACCCCTCCGGCTGCCTCGGTGGGTCGCCTGATCCTTCCGATGCTCTTTCCTGACCTTGCATCTTTCCCCACTGTCTCTGACCTCGCTGCCCACCTGCGCTCGATAGATGAGACCTGGCGCGCTGCCTGCACTGACGCCCAGCTTAGAGCCCACCAGCCGCCCATTACCTCTACCCTCTACCTGCTTGCCACCCGCCTCCCTGACCGCCTTGCTGTCGCCCGCGACCGCTTTCTTAGCGTTCACCCCGCAGACCTCACCCTCACTGACTTTGTAGACACCCTGACTGTGATAGAGACCCGTCACCGCTCCATTGCCCAGGCGAGCGGTGTCGTGCCGGTCCCTATCTTTCAGGGTTGTGCCCCCGCTCAGTGCACCTTCTCCGACGGCTCTGCCGCAGTGGCTGAGACTGCTGCTGCAGCGCAGGTCCGTTCGGGGAAGGGCCGCCGCCCCAAGGCTGGGCGCGGCGGAGGAGGCGGCGGGGGTGCGGGCGGGGGTAGTTGTGGGGTCGGGTCGCCTGGTGCTGGAGTGGACGAGGGGACCCTGCCCAGTTCAGCTGAGTCGCCGCCCCTGCAGGTGCAGCAGCCGCAGCAGCCGCCGCAGTCGCAGCCTTCGGAGCAGCCGCAGCAGCCGTCGCAGACGCGGCAGACGAGTGTCCTCCCGCCAGGGTGGCCCGGCGCTGGCGGTGGCCGGGCGCATGGTGGTGTGCCGCGGGGTGGCTCTGGCGGCGGGCGTTGTCAGTACCAGATCCAGACCGGTCCTCGCCGCGGCTTCGTTTGCGGTAAGCTCGGTCACTCCACTCCCCGCTGTTTTCGTCGCCTGGACGACCTCTTTCGTCAGCGCTTCGGCCCGTCGCCAGACCTCCCGGACTAGCACAGTTTGCTTAGTCGTCAGATTCAGATTTTTGATATGGACATGGATGCCATTGTTTCTGCTCTGCATGTGATGTATGCTGATGACTCTAGTGTGCTTCCCGCTTATTACTCACTGTTGCCTAGTGTATGTGTGCCTAGCTTAGCCTCCCCTGCTGCATCAGGCGTAGGATCCCCTGCTTTGTGTAGATTGGTGCTTCCGCCGTCGTTCCGTCGCCAGACCCCTCGGCTTCGCTTTCCTTCACCTTGGACTCTGGCGCCTCTCGGTGTTTCTTCCGCGACTCCACCACCCTGACGCCGCTTCCTGTTCCTGCTGCCGTTTCTCTTGCTGACCCCTCCGGCGGTCCGGTAGTCGCCCGCAGTTCCACCACCCTTCCCTGTCCGGCGGTTCCTTCGGGTTCTCTTACAGGTCTGCATATCCCCTCGTTCTCCAGGAACCTAGTTGGTGTCGGCTGCCTCCAGGACCTTGGCGTCACCACTACGTTCCCTGGTCACGTGCGGTATGCTGTCTGTACCGAGGCCGTCACTGGTGCCCCCCTGTCCACGTTCCCCCGGGACCCGGTGTCCGGCCTGTTCACTCTGGACACCGTGACCCCCCCGGCAGGAGCGCCCCCTCAGGTGGCTGCGTCTACCCATGTTGCTGCTGCCTGCTCCTGTCGCTCCCTCACTCACCCGACCCTCCTGTGGCACCACCGCCTAGGTCACCCTGCGCTCCCGCGTCTGCGTCACATGTCTCAGCACGGTCTCGTCCTTGGTCTCCCAGGTTCGCTCCCCGCGTTTCCCTCCTCTCCAGCCCCACCTTGTACGCCTTGTGTCGAGGGTCGGCTTCGCCGTGCCCCTCACTCCTCCTCGTTTCCCCCTACCGCCGCACCGCTGCAGACCCTGCACCTGGACGTCTGGGGCCCCGCCCCCGTCCCTGGGCCGCGTCGAGAGCGCTACTTCCTTGTGCTTGTCGACGACTTCACTCGTTACACCACCGTCTTTCCCCTGGAGCGCCAAGGCCGACGTGCCTGGCGCTCTCATCCCCTGGCTTGTCTCTGCGCGTGTCCACCGCGGTCTCCCTGTCTTGCGTCTTCACTCAGACCGTGGTGGCGAGTTTGCCTCCGGTGTCCTTGGTCGCTTTTGTCGTGCGGAGGGCATCACCCAGACGTTCACCCTACCGGACTCCCCACAGCAGAATGGGGTCGCTGAGCGACGCATCGGTTTGGTCATGGAGGTCGCTCGCACCTCCATGATCCATGCCGGTGCACCCCATTTTCTGTGGCCGTTCGCTGTGCGCTACGCTTCTCACCAGCTTAACCTGTGGCCGCACCCTCAGCAGCCGCAGGTTTCGCCGACCCGTCTTTGGACTGGGTCCCCTGGTGACGCGTCTGCGTTCCACGTCTGGGGCTGCCTTGCTCACGTCCGTGCCTCCGGCACGGACAAGCTCACTGCCCGCACCCTTCCCTGCGTCTTCCTCGGTTTTCCCCTTGACGCGTCCGACTGGCACTTTTACCACCCGCCGTCTCACCGCTTCTTTCACTCTCGTGACGTCACCTTTGACGAGTCTGTCTCCTACTACCGCCGCTTTCCCCACCGTGGTCCCCCGGTTACCCCCCCCCTGTTCCTGGTCACCCCTTCCCCGGTAGTCCCTGCCCCTCCTCCTCCTCCTCCCCGTCCCGCCCCCTCTGGTGTGTCCCACGTCACCCCCCTTCCGTCCGTGGACCCGGTTGAGGAGTCTTCTGACTCTGGTGGCCCTCCTGTGCAGTCCTCGCCGGCCGCCCCTCCCCAGGTGTCCCCTCCCCAGTCCCCTCCTCCACCGCCACTACCGTTGCTGCAGCCGTCGTCGTCGCCGCCGCCGCCGCCGCCGCCGTCGCCTCCGCCGCCGCCGTCGCAGCCCCCGTTCACTGACTCTGGGGGTGCTCGTCCCGGTCGCCCTGGGGGTGGTCCCTCTGGGGGTGCTGGTGTGGAGAGTGCCGGTGGTCGCCGAGGAGCAGCTTGCGGTCCAGGTGTCGCCGTTGTGCCGCCGCAGCAGCGGTCCCCGCCGGTGTCCGCCCTTCGCCTGCTCGGCCTTCCGTCCCCCGACCCTGCGTCGGTTCCTCCCCGACCGTCTCCTCCTCTTCCTGTCTACGGCCCTGTTTTCCCTCCGCCGGACTCGTCCCCGGCTCGTCTCCCCCCTCGTTCCCCTCCTGTGTCCCCTCCCCTGTCTCCTGACCCGACTCCTCTGTCGCACGTCTGGTCTCACCGCCCCTCCCGTGCTCGTCCGGCCTTGCCTGTCTTGCGCTCCCACCCTATGTTGCTTCGTTCCCACGCGTCTCGTCCTCCCCTTCTCCCGTCGCCTCCTCCGTCCTCCCTTGTTGTTGCGCCCCCCCCCGCTGTCCGACTACCTTCGTGCCGCTCGTCCTCTCGTTCCTCGGGTCCTTGCCTCTCTCGTTACCGACCCGTCTGTTCCGGTCTCGTGCCTTGACGCTCTTGTCGCTGCTGTCGCTGACTTCGCCTCTACCCGCCGCCTTGACTACGCCACCGCTCTGGTCTCTGACCCTGCCTGTCCTCCGTCTGTCGGGGGTGCTCCTGCCCTTGGCAGTGACGTCCTGGAGGACCGCCAGTTCGAGCTTGCTTTCCTCTCCGAGGCTGCTCCCCATCTCTGTTCCATGCTGCTAGTCCCTGAGGGTGACCCAGACGCTTTCGACATCCCGACCCCTCGCACTTACGCTGAGGCGACTTCGGGACCCTGGGCCTCACAGTGGATAGCTGCCATGGAGCAGGAGATGGCATCTTGGAGATCCACCGGCACCTTCGTCGACGCAGTTCCCCCACCTGGGGTGAACGTAGTCGATGGCCGCTGGCTCTTCAAGGTGAAGCGCCCTCCTGGAGAGCCGCCTGTCTTCAAGGCGCGCTATGTGGCTAGAGGCTTCAGTCAGCGCGAGGGGGTGGACTTCTTCCAGACTTTCGCTCCGACCCCGAAGATGACTACTCTTCGGGTTCTGTTACACCTAGCTGCTCAGCGTGACTACGAGCTTCACTCCCTCGACTTCTCCACTGCCTTCCTTCAGGGCAGCCTACACGAGCAGGTCTACCTGCGTCGCCCTCCGGGCTTTACTGGCACCTTCCCTCCTAGTACCCAGTGGCTCCTGCGGCGCCCCGTCTACGGCCTGCGCCAGGCTCCCCGTGAGTGGCATGACACTCTTCGTGCTACCCTTGCTGACCTGCAGTTCTTTCCGTCTTCCGCAGACCCTTCACTCTTCGTTCGTGCTGGCCAGACTCCGTTCTACATCCTTGTTTACGTCGACGACCTGGTCTTTGCCACGGCAGACAGGGACGCACTGGCCTCCGTGAAGGCAGAGCTGCTGAAGAGACACACCTGCACTGACCTTGGAGAACTGCGCCGTTACCTTGGCTTGCAGATCTCCAGGGACAGAGCTGCGCGCACCATCACCCTGACTCAGTCACACTTGGTGCGCCAGGTCCTTCAGAGGTTCAGCCTTCAGTTCTCCTCTGCACAGCCCACCCCTCTGCCTGTAGACCACAGACTCTCCGCTCCAGTACCTGAGGAGGTGGTAGAGCCCAGTGGCCCCTACGCAGAGCTGGTGGGTTGCCTCATGTACCTGATGACTTGCACTCGCCCAGATCTCGCATACCCTCTCAGCATCCTGGCGCGCTTTGTGGCCACAGGCAGACACCGACCGCAGCACTGGTCTGCCGCTAAGAGGGTTCTGCGTTATCTTGCTAGTACATCGGGCATGGGGTTAGTGCTTGGAGGACGCAGGCCAGTGTTCCTTAGTGGACACACAGACGCTTCGTGGGCAGACGACGCCGAGATCCTCAGGTCAACAGAGGGCTACTGCTTCAGCCTTGGCTCAGGTGCCGTCTCGTGGAGAGCTACCCGCTCCTCGTCTGTGGCGCAGTCCAGCTGTGAGGCTGAGATCTACGCTGGTGCCATGGCGGCACAGGAGCTCCGCTGGCTGACCTTCTTGCTCACTGACTTAGGTGAGCGGCCTAGCTCTGCCCCGGTCCTGTTCGCTGACAACAGGGCCATGATCCTCCTGTGTCAGGAGCCTCGACTCGAGGGCAGAGCGAAGCACATTCAGCTGCGGTACTTCCTCCTGCGTGAGCTACAGCAGCGACGTCAGGCTCGCGTAGTACACTTGGCCTCAGGTGCCAACACAGCTGATATCTTTACGAAGGCGCTTGCGCCTAAAGATCATCAGCGGCACTGTGTACAGCTTGGTCTAGTTCCTGTCGCTTCTCACTTGCTAGGACCTTGACTTGTACTGTCCTTTATATGTATACTCAGACTGGACTTGTGTCCTCTCCCAGTGGCTGGACTAGTAGTGCCGCCCTGGTCTTGTTCTTGCCTTGTCTGTACTCCTTCTGACTGGTCTCTCAGACCCTTGTCTCAGAGGTTGGACTAGTAGTGCCGCCCTGAGCTGCTTGTTTAGGGTATTCCCCTATGCAGTCTAGGGGGTGTGTCAAACATCTGTATTTGTCATGTTTGTATAGACTGTATAGGGTTACCTCTTAGAGGGTACAACACTTAGGTATATTTGTGTGTACTCTCGCTTTACCAATCAATTCAATTCCAATTCTGATACAGGGCACCTACTTTAGTGACACGCCCTTAGATCATTCTATTTGCTCAGATCGTGCAGGTTCGCCCTTGGCGGGCACTTCCACTGGTGTGAAATTTGTTCCAAGCCCTGAGGCGAAGGCAGGTACTGTAGCACCTAGTCAACATTGCAACTCGTGCTACAACAGCCGAGAACGTTTATGGGGTATCCGAATACGCCCATTCCAGATTAATTCCTACCTAGGGCCTAAAGCTGAGTGTATGCCGTAAATTTGCTGCCTTGGAATGCAACACCCAAGCGAGTAAGCTCGTCTTCCATGCTTCCTACCAGTGTGCACTCTCGCATCTGTCTGTCCACTGCTTCCGCCGCCGTGTTCCTCCTGCACCCGCCCAGCTCGCCCATCACCGACTCCAGCTCTGCTGCAATGGCCCCCATGGTCGGCCGCGCCGCGCTGTGCTTGGCGGTGCACCGCAGCGCCAGCTGCAGCACCCTCAGCACCAAGACATCCTGCGCCTCCATACGCGCGTCCTTGAGGCTCGCAACCACCGGGGCTGGGGCGGTGCTGGCCGGGGCGAGCTGCTGCTTCACCTGGAGGCATGATGGCACGGCAAGTAAACAGGATTTGGGAAGGCTGAGTTGGAGGTGGGGAGGAGTATTGGAAACATACACTAGAGATGTCCAGGACCAGGGGTGACGGACTTGAGACCATGAAGAGACGGACAGCTGTCGGAGAAGTGCGAGGTGAAGAAAGGTGAAGAACGGCTCACCCAGGATACGATGTTCACAGGGAGGTTGGACTCCTCATCAGAGGAAATGGTGAGCGATCCCTCAACAGCCGGCCGCCCCGTCATCAGCTCAAGAATGAGGACGCCAAAGCTGCACATGCAGGTGAATAGTGAAACGGTGGAGGCAAGAGCAAGAGAAGGATTTAGGTTAGGGGTAGTCGAAACCAATTGACAGAGATCAAAGCTCTCTGCTGATTCCTAAGAATGATTCCTGAGCATGCCTCACGGGAAATGCTCGGACGTATTGCGAGACCGTTGCTCACCTGTAGACATCGGTGGCGGTGGTGGCTTTATTGGATGCAGCATACGAGGGGTCCACATAGCCCGGTGTTCCCACCACCCGAGTACTCCGAACTGTGGTGCCCTCTCCCATCCTCACTAGCCCAAAGTCCGAGATCTTAGCCTGCACCCACACACATGGAGTTCAATGGATGCGAGCACGGATGAATGACTACAGTAACATGCTAAATGGAGATACCTTGCCATTTTCTTTCGTGCACATATAGCTCCACGTACATGTACCGTTGTGTGCGCTCGATTGCACAGAACCGATGCAGCAAGGAAATGATCGACAGCAGGCAGCACACTGGCAACAGATCCATATGTTCTTCTCGGGCAGGATGTTGGTATAAGAGAGCGGGAAGCTGCATTGGCAACGAAGGTTCACTTGCCTGCATGTTCTGGTCTAGCAGGATGTTGGCTGGCTTGATGTCGCGATGCACGATGCCAAAGCTGTGGAGGTACTCGAAGCCCCGTGCCGCCCCCATGAGGATGTCCACCCGCTGCTGGAAGCTCAGCGGTACGGGAGCAGCTGGAGGGCAGATGGGAGGGGGATGGGGTGGTGGATTGGAATGTGGAGAACTCTGGATTCAGGAAGGGGGTTCGTAGAGGAAGTAAGACAATGAGCGAGATTGTGATGACGAGTGGCGCAAGGCAAGTGTCGAAATGGCGAGGAGTGAGAGAGAGCTGCATTTGAGCAGGCGAATGTGACCCTTGATCCTTGGCGCTGCACTTGGCCCTGCTCTGCCTGAACACAGGAACTCACATCACCTACATTGTGACCCCCCTCAGAAACCCACTGCACTTGTCCAAGATCGCACCTTTCCCGGCCATTGCACTTGTCCTAGATCGCACCTTTCCCAGCCATTGCACTTGTCCGAGATCGCACCTTTCCCAGCCATTGCAATTGTCCTAGATCGCACCTTTTCCAATCCAGTGCTGCAGGTCCCCATGGGGCATGAACTCATAGATGAGAACTTGCTCCACCCTTGTCTTGTTGGTAATCCCAATGGAGAAGCCCAGCAGCCGCACAAGGTTGGGGTGGTGCTTCGTGGCCATCTGGCACACCTGCCAAGGGGCATTGGTGGAGCAAGTAGAACACACTCTGGTGGTGTTTCTGACACACCTGGCAATCACAACCGACACCTGGCAATCACAATCGACACCAGGCAATCACAACCAACACCTGGCAATCACAATCGACACCTGGCAATCACAATCGACACCTGGCAATCACAATCGACACCTGGCAATCACAATCTACACCTGGCAATCACAACCGACACCAGGCAATCACAATCGACACCTGGCAATCACAACCGACACCTGGCAATCACAATCGACACCAGGCAATCACAACCGACACCTGGCAATCACAATCGACACCTGGCAATCACAATCCTGGACTAGATATGAAACACTGTGATGAGCTGTTGGCATCTTTTTTTCCTTCTAAAGGGAGCTTCACACGAAGGTCTTCAAGTGTCATCTAGTATGCAGAACGTGGGAGAATTAGTTGAGTGGAGGATGGTAGCACAGAGAAAAAGAACGTGAAAACAAGGACAAACAATGCAATAACAATGAAAAGAAAAACTATTAAAAAGCGGAGCCTGGACAGCGCTGGACAACGCAACACACCCCACCGGACACGCGGACCCGCGGGCGTGGGTCTGTGAACATGAACCCAGGATCTCTATGCAATTATTGCAACGTTTTTTTGTCCGTAAACATTCAGGCTGCACTGACGACGTGATGCCAAGAGCACCACAGCACAGCCAAGAAGAACATTACAACACACCACACCACTGCATCACACCACACCACTGCATCACACCACACCACTGCATCACACCACACCACTGCATCACACCACACCACTGCATCACACCACAGCACAACACACCCCGCGTCACGACACGACACGACACCACCACACCACACCACACCACACCACACCGCATCAGCCTGCAGCACAACACACCACCCCGCAACACAACACAACACACCAAACCACATCACACCACACCACACCACAACATAATCCAACACACTATACCACACCACACCGCACCGCACCACACCGCACCACATCACACCACAACTCACCTCGGTGTCAAAGTCGTTGGTGATGATCTTGGCTCGCTTCACGGCCCACAGTGTGGCGCCATCAGCCGGAGAGACGGCGCTGTACACGTCGCCAAAGGCGCCCGCGCCAAGCAGGTTCGCCTCGGACCACCCGTTGGTGGCCTTAACCACCTGCCGCAGCGGGTACTCCTGGCATGCCTGGGAGGCCGCCTTGCTGCTTAGCAAGGCTGCAGGGAGGACGAACGGGTGAGAGAGGAAAGGGGAAGCAGAGGGGGGTGGGTCGAAGCAGCAGGTGCCAGGTACTTCATTCGGATGAGCACCCATCCAAAGTTACTTGTGGGCATCCAACGGCTCTTATAAACCAGTGGTCTGACAAGACAGGCTTGTGGGAAGCATAAAACGCCCTGCACAGTTCATCAGCATCCCTCGAGGATCTAAAGACCGATGAGCCGAGGTACATATGAACGAACCTGAGCCGGTGCGCCTGCCCCCCCTGTGGAAGCAGCAGTAGTAGAGCACGGCAGCGAGGGCGGCAGCAGCCGCAAGGACAGCAGCCACGGTCGCAATGACGGCGCCCACCGAAAGCCCTGACTTGGGCTGCTCGGCTGCAGGCGGTGCTGCTGCCGGCTGGGACTGGTTGGCAGCGGGAAGGGATGGCAGCTGGGACATGTCGCCTGCACACAGAGGAAGGTTCACACACATTAGCAGGACGCTTCTGGCAAGGGGCTTGCATCAGGTGACAGTCGAGCTATAATTCTAATGAGACTGGTGCGCTGGCGAGCTTTGCTCCGATGTCCATTCATGCATGCATCGCGGTGTAGCCGCTCCCTTAGAGGGGGCAGCAGGGGGCAGCAGAGGGCAGCGAAGCAACAAGAGAATGCACAGAAATGCAGGCATCTCATGCACACGTGTACCCGTCTCTTTTTTAGGCGCCTAAACAACGCACACGTTACCGGTCTAGATTTTAGGCACCTAAAAAATGCACGTGTACTGGTCTCTCAGCGCACTTCTCCTCTCCCCATCCCCTCTCCCCCCCCCCAACCTGCCCACCCACTGTAAGCTCACATGCGGTGCAAAAAAGAGGGCATGTGCGGCAGAAGCCAGTGGAGGAGCTCTGGTGCACGCCACAGCTGCTGTGGTTGGCAGGGCACGTGAGGTTCGTGCGGCTGGCGGCCCTGGTAGGGGCACGGGGAGGGAGGGAGGGAGGGAGGGAGAGAGGGAGGGAGGGAGGGAGGGAGGGAGGGAGGGAGGGAGGGAGGGATGAAGGGAGGGATGAAGGGAGGGAGGGAGGGAGGGAGGGAGGGAGGGAGGGAGGGAGGGAGGGAGGGAGGGAGGGGAGGGAGGGAGGGAGGGAGGGAGGGAGGGAGGGAGGGAGGGAGGGAGGGAGGGAGGGAGGGAGGGAGGGAGGGAGGGAGGGAGGGAGGGAGGAGGGAGGGAGGGAGGGAGGAGGGAGGGAGGGAGGGAGGGAGGGAGGGAGGGAGGGAGGGAGGGAGGGAGGGAGGGAGGGAGGGAGGGAGGGGAGGGAGGGAGGGAGGGAGGGAGGGAGGGAGGGGAGGGAGGGAGGGGAGGGAGGGAGGGAGGGAGGGAGGGAGGGAGGGAGGGAGGACTTTTAAAGATGCTCATGTGTCCCCATTCAGGAAGGAAACCTTACTTGCATGCAGAACCACCGATGCGTGCGTCTTGTGTGGGGTCAGCATGTACAGGAGCACTCACAGCAGTGAGAGAGCGGTCAGGCTTCCAAAGGACGGTGGGATAGTTCCTTCCATCGGGTTAGAGTTCACTTTCCTGCACCACGTGGGAAGGTACGGGTGGGAAACACGGGAGGTACGGGTGGGAAACACAGGAGGTACGAGTGGGAATCAAGGAAGGTACGGAAGCCATGAGCTGTGGGACAGGCGCCGAGCAAGAGAGAAGAATTGAAGGGCAAGGGAAGAGGTGGTGACAGCAGGGCGAGGGGACGGGAGTGAAGGAGGGGGAGATAGTGAAAGAGTGACTGTGCGACAACCATGCTCACATCACATGCAAGCTAGGTGTGGGAGGGCATGGGAGAGGCACAAACACCACCACCACCACCCTCACAAGTAGAATGAAACGGCAGGAGTGTCGCGAGCAGCAAAGGCAATGACCAAGAGAGCAGCCAGAACAATAGAAGCAGAATACACACATTTTATCTTTAAACAAGTGTGCTAACACGCCAGGATAAATTGGCTGAAGGGGACACAAGACGAGCCAAAGCGACACCCAGACAAGCCACAGGGAGAAAGGAAAGGGGACGCACAGGCTGACCAGGGTTGTCACGGTTGTGAGAGACTCGGGGATGGAGCCACTGAGCTGGTTATTGGAGATATTCCTGGTCGCCGGCATGGAGAAATGGCAGCAGTAGAAAAGGAAGAACATATTCAGCAAGTAAACAAAAAGATTTCGCAAAGAAAAAGGCCCTGGTAACAGCGAGGGGTTCGCCAGCAAGGTTTCTAATCTATCCAGCTAAGGGCGTGGTACATACGATCACGACTTTCCAATCACGTGACTCAAACACACTGTCCCACGCGAGTATCTAGCTGAAACACACCAAAACCGTTCTCTAGATTTCTGTACCGTTCGAACGGTGCTCCGTTCGTGATTGTATGTACCACGCCCTAAGCACACGAATATGTTTTGGCTCGCTCGGGTGAAAGTCCCAGGTGACCTTCAACTGTGGCCGAGTCAGCAGAAGCATGAGGTGACAGAAGGCGAGCCAAGGCATCACAGAGAGGGACGCCTAAGGGACCCACAGGGCGATCAAGGACGTCAAGGTTGTGAGGGATTCAGGGAGAGAGCCCCTGACACGGTTATTCGAGAGATCCCTGGAGCCAGGAGGGCAAAGAGGGAGGCAGAAGCATTGCATGAGATGAGAGGGAGGCATGGGGAGGTCGGCAGAATACGGAGCATGTACCATGGCCTTGAAACAAGGGATGCACAACAACGGATAACGCCTGACACTAACCAAGACGACATGCGCAGCTATGTATACCCTGCAGGGCAAAAAAAAGGGGGAACTGAAACGGGCACGAGATGGTGTATGCTCTTCACACACATGAGCAGCGCCCAGAAAGCTGCATTCCAGGCAGCATTCCAGGCATGTGCTAGCTCATAGACCGGACTAGATTCAGGAGCCAGGCTTCTGCAAATCGCTTGTATCATCTCTAGCAAGGGAGGGGCTGGCTCCGACAACCATAGTTCTCTATGGACTTACAGGAATTGCAATTTGGGAAGGCTCAGCCCCTGGAGTAGTTGGTCGCCCTGCAACCGAGTGCGTGACATATCCCTGTGCGTACATGCCATGGCATACCCCCGCACACAGCGAGAGCAGCAACACCGACATGAGCTTGGGGAATGGAAGCAGCACACGGCGCAGCATGTGACTCGGGTAGCCGCATGCATGCATGCCGAATATGCTACTGTGCATGGAGGAGGTGGGAACATGCATGCTCAATTCGTACACCCTAACGCTGCTGAGGGATACCAACTCACAGCGATGTGAGTCCACTGAGGTTGTTCAGACGTGAGAGGCTGTCAGTCTCGAGAGGGTTCGAGCTCAGGTTCCTGCATGCAGTGCAGAAGCAGACAGATGCAGCCAACCATCGGGGGTCAGATTCTGAAGCGCCTTGAAATTGCAGGCAGAGACAAATGGGCATGAGAATGAGAGGGTGTGGGATGTGGTGGGATGTGGTGGGATGTGGTGGGATGTGGTGATGGACATGTGTGGAAGGGTAAAGAGATTGGGCAGGCAAAGCCGCACAGAATTGCAAGGCAAGAGAGTGGGAACGAAAAGAAAGCGCCTTTTTCCGTGTCACATGATACGGAGCGAGCCACAGCACCGCCCACATCCTGCTGCTGCATACAATACACAGAGCGTTTCTTCAGGCTTGCGAGAAAGCAGACGGAAGCAGCAGGTTGTCTTGCGTACAGTTTCAATAGGCTACCGAAGGCAGTACCCTGGAGAAGCGATAGGTCTGACATCTTGTTGGACGGGAACTCCCTGGAGAGGAGAACAACGGGGAGAGTGAGGCACAGACAGTAACGGGGGGAGAGAACGAGGGGTGGGCCATGCGGGATGCTGAAGCACAAGTGGACAGGTAGTAGCAAAGGGGGCAGTGGGAACGAGGAGCCGAAAGGGGAGCGGGCATGGGAGCAGGCATGGGAGCAGGCATGGGAGCAGGCATGGGAGCAGGCATGGGAGCAGGCACGGGAGCAGGCATGGGAGCAGGCATGGGCGCAGGCATGGGAGCAGGCATGGGAGCAGGCATGGGAGCAGGCATGGGAGCAGGCATGGGGGCAGGCATGGGAGCAGGTATGGGGGCAGGCATGGAAGCAGGAATGGGCGCAAGCATGGGAGCAGGCATGGGAGCAGGCATGGGAGCAGGCATGGGAGCAGGCATGGGAGCAGGCATGGGAGCAGGCATGGGAGCAGGCATGGGAGCAGGCATGGGAGCAGGCATGGGAGCAGGCACGGGAGCAGGCATGGGAGCAGGCATGGGCGCAGGCATGGGAGCAGGCATGGGAGCAGGCATGGGAGCAGGCATGGGAGCAGGCATGGGCGCAGGCATGGGAGCAGGCATGGGGGCAGGCATGGGAGCAGGTATGGGGGCAGGCATGGAAGCAGGAATGGGCGGAAGCATGGGAGCAGGCATGGGAGCAGGCATGGGAGCAGGCATGGGAGCAGGCATGGGAGCAGGCATGGGAGCAGGCATGGGCGCAGGCATGGGAGCAGACATGGGGAGGATGGGGAGGGAAAGGAAGCGGAGATGAGGAGTACAGACGCAGGGCCTAGCAAGGGGAAGTGCCGTGCATTCAAACGGAGATAAACATGCTGCCAAGGATGTTGCGAAAGAACGAGGTGGGTGTGGTGAATGGGGGTGGTGAATGGGGGTGGTGAATGGGGGTGGTGAATGGGGGTGGTGAATGGGGGTGGTGAATGGGGGTGGTGAATGGGGGTGGCGAATGGGGGTGGTGAATGGGGTGGCGAATGGGGGTGGTGAATGGGGTGGTGAATGGGGGTGAATGGGGGGTGGGTGGAATGGGGGTGGCGA
This sequence comes from Closterium sp. NIES-67, assembly GCA_027943415.1. Classification (NCBI taxonomy): domain Eukaryota; kingdom Viridiplantae; phylum Streptophyta; class Zygnematophyceae; order Desmidiales; family Closteriaceae; genus Closterium; species Closterium sp. NIES-67. The sequence goes on from BQMB01000029.1 coordinate 27,076, forward strand.
ATGGGGTTGGTGGGAATGGGGGTGGTGAATGGGGGTGGTGAATGGGGGTGGTGAATGGGGGTGGTGAATGGGGGGTGGTGAATGGGGGTGGTGAATGGGGTGGTGAATGGGGGTGGTGAATGGGGTGGTGAATGGGGGTGGTGAATGGGGGTGGTGAATGGGGGTGGTGAATGGGGGGTGGTGAATGGGGGTGGTGAATGGGGTGGTGAATGGGGGTGGTGAATGGGGGTGGTGAATGGGGGTGGTGAATGGGGGTGGTGAATGGGGGTGGTGAATGGGAGGTGGTGAATGGGGTGGTGAATGGGGGTGAATGGGGTGGTGAATGGGGGTGGTGAATGGGGGTGTGAATGGGGGTGGTGAATGGGGGTGGTGCATGGGGGTGGTGAATGGGGTGTGAATGGGGTGGTGAATGGGGTGGGTGAATGGGGTGGTGAATGGGGTGGTGAATGGGGGTGGTGAATGGGGGTGGTGAATGGGGGTGGTGAAGGGTGTGGTGAATGGGGGTGGTGAATGGGGTGGTGAATGGGGGTGGTGAATGGGGGTGGTGAAGGGCGTGGTGAATGGGGGTGGTGAATGGGGTGGTGAATGGCGGTGGTGAATGGGGTGGTGAATGGGGGTGGTGAATGGGGGTGGTGAATGGGGGTGGTGAATGGGGGTGGTGAATGGGGGTGGTGAATGGGGGTGGTGAATGGGGTGGTGAATGGGGGTGGTGAATGGGGGTGGTGAATGGGTGTGGTGAATGGGCGTGGTGAATGGGGGTGGTGAATGGGGGTGGTGAATGGCGGTGGTGAATGGGTGGTGAATGGGGGTGGTGAATGGGGGTGGTGAATGGGGGTGGTGAATGGGGTGGTGAATGGGGGTGGTGAATGGGTGTGGTGAATGGGGGTGGTGAATGGGGTGGTGAATGGGTGTGGTGAAGGGGTGGTGAATGGGGGTGGTGAATGGGGGTGGTGAATGGGGGTGTGTGAACGGGGGTGAGTGAATGGGGGGGTGAATGGGTGTGGTGAATGGGGTGTAATGTGGTATGGTGGGGTGAATGGGGGTGGTGAATGGGGGTGGTGAATGGGGTGGTGAATGGGGTGGTGAATGGGGGTGGTGAATGGGGGTGGTGAATGGGGTGGTGAATGGGTGTTGTGAATGGGGATGGTGAATGGGTGTGGTGAATGGGTGTGGTGAATGGGTGTGTGAATGGGGGTGGTGAATGGGGGTGGTGAATGGGGGTGGTGAATGGGGTGGTGAATGGGGGTGGTGAATGGGGTGGTGAATGGGGGTGGTGAATGGGGGTGGTGAATGGGGGTGGTGAATGGTGTGGTGAATGGTGTGGTGAATGGGGGTGGTGAATGGGGTGGTGAATGGGGTGGTGAATGGGGTGGTGAATGGGGTGTGAATGGGGTGGTGAATGGGGGTGGTGAATGGGGTGGTGAATGGGGGTGGTGAATGGGGGTGGTGAATGGGGTGGTGAATGGGGGTGGTGAATGGGGGTGGTGAATGGGGTGGTGAATGGGGGTGGTGAATGGGGGTGGTGAATGGGGGTGGTGAATGGGGGTGGTGAATGGGGTGGTGAATGGGGGTGGTGAATGGGGGTGGTGAATGGGGTGGTGAATGGGGGTGGTGAATGGGGGTGGTGAATGGGGGTGGTGAATGGGTGTGGTGAATGGGGGTGGTGAATGGGGGTGGTGAATGGGTGTTGTGAATGGGGATGGTGAATGGGGTGGTGAATGGGTGTTGTGAATGGGAATGGTGAATGGGTGTGGTGAATGGTGTGTGGTGAATGGGTGTGGTGAATGGGGGTGGTGAATGGGTGTTGTGAATGGGGATGGTGAATGGGTGTGGTGAATGGGGTGGTGAATGGGTGTGGTGAATGGGGGTGGTGAATGGGGGTGGTGAATGGGTGTTGTGAATGGGAATGGTGAATGGGTGTGGTGAATGGGTGTGGTGAATGGGTGTGGTGAATGGGCGTGGTGAATGGGCGTGGTGAATGGGCGTGGTGAATGGGGTGGTGAATGGGGGTGGTGAATGGGGTGGTGAATGGGTGTTGTGAATGGGATGGTGAATGGGTGTGTGAATGGGTGGGTGAATGGTGTGGTGAATGGGGTGGTGAATGGGTGTTTGAATGGGGATGGTGAATGGGGGTGGTGAATGGGGGTGGTGAATGGGTGTGGTGAATGGGGGTAGTGAATGGGGGTGGTGAATGGGGGTGGTGAACTAAGTGGAGAAATACGCGTCCAGCGTATTATACGCAAGTGTATTATAATACGCTAGCGTTATTACGCTGTACGCTTCATTATGGGATTGGATACGCTAGGAAATACGCTCTGGCGGGCAGGTATAAAAACAACTCGGGCAGGGGTAAAAAAAACCTGTTTGGGGAGGGAAGAGGGGGGGTTCAGAGCACCAAATTCCCCCCACCAAATGTGGCATCATTTAGCATGGTAATAAATAAATAGTTCAAGCCACCAAGGGCATGTCAAGGGTTCCAAACTCCAACAACCAGCCAACCACCCATCTCAGGTAAGCCTCCCCCAAACCGCCCGCCTTACCCTCTCCTGCTCTGCTCTACAGGTACTCGTCCAGCAGCTCCTCATCTTCGCCCTCCTCATCCTCCTCCTCCCGATCCACCCTGTACCCCGCAGGGACGGGGGCGTCCGGGATGTTACCGGACACCACCCCCGCCCCCTCGTCGGCTATGTGCCAGTTGTGCACAACCTTCCAGTTGTGCGCAACGTTAACCAGATCCTTGCACTTTTCTGAACCCAGCCGGTTGCGTCGGGCGGTGTGGACAGTATCCCACACCGCCCAGTTGCGCTCGCAGCTGGATGCAGACACCGGCTGAGTTAGCACTCGGCAAGCAAGGGCCATGAGCAAGGGTGGTCAGTGCCGTTGCCACTCCCACCACGCCTCCATGGAATAACTTCCTTCCTTCACCAACTTCCGGTCACTGATGGCCTCAGCCGTGCCGAAGCTGCCCCTCAACTTCAGAAAGGCGGCCAACCCTTACTGCAGGAGGAGTGTGGCACGCTTGGGCAGGCCATCCCTCTGGGGAATCATCACCCCGCCATAGTGGCGGGCAATGAAAGCTCTGAACACATTGGTGCACTCCGTGTCCGGCCCAAAAATCCGCTCCTCCTGGTTGACCGGGTTAAGAATCCGCCCGACCACGTGCAGTGGGCAAGCCATACTCTCATCCCAACGCCACTTCACAATCTCATTGACGCCCTTCTTGTCTCCCGCACTCAGCACCCCATCCCCCTCCTCCTTCAGCAGTTCTGCCACATTCACAGTGAGCTCAAGCATCAGCTCATAGATGCGGCCCATCATCCCTTTCGTAGCCTCTTGAAGAGCTCAGCCGCTGGCCACCAGTCCTTATCCATGATCTGGTCGTGGAATGTCTCTGCAGCTGCCTTCTTTGGGCCCACCGCCCACTCCGCCTTCCATGCATCGCAGAGCACCATGGTCACCAGCGTTGACCGCAACTCCACCAGGCGGGACACAGCAATGTGCTGCGTCCCAAACCTGGTCCCCGCCGGCCTCAGCATCTGCAGCCCCTTCCCTCCGTCCACACCCCTGAGATACTGTCGGGTCCAATGGTGGCTGCGGGTGTAGTTGATGAGCTCGCTCGCCCGCCCCACTACCTCCTTGGCCCAAGCCTGCCGTCCCACATCCTCCATAAGGAGGTCGAGCACGTGCGTCGCACACGGCACATGCTCGATGCGCGGATTCTCTGCAATGAGGAGCCGGCAGGCGCTGTGGTAGTTGCTGCCGCCATCGGTGCAGAATGCCACGATGTTCTCGACCCCAACCTTTTGCAGGATGGGCCGGAGGAGCCGGGCGATGTATCCCCCGGTCTTTTTCTCCATCTTGCAGTCAATACTCTCGACGAACACTGCGCCGGTGTCATTGACCAGCATCACATTCGCCTGCGGCCTGCCACACTTGTCGGTCATCATGTCGCTGGCAATCGTCACGCCGTGGCGCTTCCAGCTTGACATGACGCCAGTCAATCCCTCGTCAATCCGCTTGCGGCATAGCTGCAAGCCGGCACCACCCACGTAGTCGCGCTTTGGAGGCACATAGCTGGTCCCCGCGCGCGCGATGGACCGGACGGCGTTGCGCCAAAGCGGGTGGTCGGCATGGCGCTCGGGAAGGCGGAGGCCGGCAAAGAGGAGGCAAATAGCCTCGTCCGCCGCCGCCTTGGCCGCTTGGGCGTCATCGGACAGGTAATCGGTGATCTTCCGCTTTCCCCGACCACTAACGGCGTCGAGGGCCGACTCCTCCGCCCTATGTGCCACCTCCCTCGCGAACACTTTGGCGGTTTGGAACGCGCGGACGGCAGCCTGCTCCTCCTTCCCTACCTCCTCGCATTTCCGAACCTCGCGCCTACGCATACCATCCCAACTAGTGATGTGCTGTGCGCAGCGGTAGGCCGTCCCGGTAAAGGATACGGGGCAGTACTTGCACCAATACTTTTGCTGCTTGACGTGCTCCTTATGCTTAAACTTGAAATGCTTAAAGATAGCGTGGGTGGAGTTCTCCAGGAGCTCGTCAGAGGAAGACGCAGCACAGGAGGTTCCCGCGTCGGTTCCGTGGGAACCAGGACTAGGTGGAGGGTTCGACATAGCAACAGTCGCTAAAAAACCAGCTAGCTAGTCGCGCTAGCTTGGAAGAAGAAATGACTGAAGTTAGCGCGCCAGTTTACTTGTACCCTGATTTCGTCGTAGGAGTGAACTGCGCTGAACCCTGCTGGAGTAGAGTAGAGAGGGAGAGGAAGAAGATTTCTTTGGGTGTTGTTTGGAAGTCGCAGATTGGGTGGGATGCTGTGTGGTTGGGAGGGGCGAAGGGGTTGGGTTGACGATTTGAAAAGCCAAATTTCGGTTTGCGACATGACGAAATCCCTGTGGGGTTTCGTCATGTCGCAAATTTGTCGCACCGTTTTTTGCGTATTTCTTGCCGGGCTGCCCGCCAAGAAATACGCTAGCGTATTGCGTACTTAGCTAGCGTACAGCGTATTCGTATTATACGCTAGCGTATGTACGCAATACTCTAGGCTGCCCAAGCGTATTTCTCCACTTAGGTGGTGAATGGGGGTGGTGAATGGGGGTGGTGAATGGGGGTGGTGAATGGGGTTGGTGAATGGGGGTGGTGAATGGGGGTGGTGAATGGGGGTGGTGAATGGGGGTGGTGAATGGGGGTGGTGAATGGGGGTGGTGAATGGGGGTGGTGAATGGGGGTGGTGAATGGGGGTGGTGAATGGGTGTGGTGAATGGGGGTGGTGAATGGGTGTGGTGAATGGGGGTGGTGAATGGGGTGGTGAATGGGGGTGGTGAATGGAGGTGGTGAATGGGGGTGGTGAATGGGGTGGTGAATGGGGGTGGTGAATGGGTGTGGTGAATGGGGGTGGTGAATGGGTGTGGTGAATGGGGGTGGTGAATGGGGGTGGTGAATGGGGGTGGTGAATGGGGGTGGTGAATGGGGAATGGGGGTGGTGAATGGGGTGGTGAATGGGGGTGGTGAATGGGGGTGGTGAATGGGGTGGTGAATGGGGGTGGTGAATGGGGGTGGTGAATGGGGGTGGTGAATGGGGGTAGTGAATGGGGGTGGTGAATGGGGGTGGTGAATGGGGGTGGTGAATGGAGGTGGTGAATGGGGTGGTGAATGGGGGTGGTGAATGGGGGTGGTGAATGGGGGTGGTGAATGGGGGTGGTGAATGGGGGTGGTGAATGGGGTGGTGAATGGGGGTGGTGAATGGGGGTGGTGAATGGGGGTGTGAATGGGGGTGGTGAATGGGGGTGGTGAATGGGTGTTGTGAATGGGGATGGTGAATGGGTGTGGTGAATGGGTGTGGTGAATGGGTGTGGTGAATGGGGGTGGTGAATGGGTGTGGTGAATGGGGGTAGTGAATGGGCGTGGTGAATGGGCGTGGTGAATGGGCGTGGTGAATGGGGGTGGTGAATGGGGGGTGGTGAATGGGGGTGGTGAATGGGTGTTGTGAATGGGGATGGTGAATGGGTGTGGTGAATGGGTGTGGTGAATGGGTGTGGTGAATGGGGGTGGTGAATGGGTGTTTGAATGGGGATGGTGAATGGGTGTGGTGAATGGGGGTGGTGAATGGGCGTGGTGAATGGGCGTGGTGAATGAGCGTGGTGAATGGGCGTGGTGAATGGGCGTGGTGAATGGGCGTGGTGAATGGGCGTGGTGAATGGGCGTGGGGAATGGGCTTGGTGAACGGGTGGGTGAACGGGCGTGGTGAACGGGCGTGGTGAATGGGCGTGGTGAATGGGCGTGGTGAATGGGCGTGGTGAATGGGCGTGGTGAATGGGCGTGGTGAATGGGCGTGGTGAATGGGCGTGGTGAATGGGCGTGGTGAAATGGGCCGTGGTGAATGGGCCGTGGTGATTGGGCGTGGTGAATGGGCGTGGTGAATGGGCGTGGTGAATGGGGGTGGTGAATGGGTGTGGTGAATGGGGGTGGTGAATGGGGGTGGTGAATGGGGGGTGGTGAATGGGTGTGGTGAATGGTGTGGTGAATGGGGGTGGTGAATGGGGGTGGTGAATGGGGGTGGTCAATGGGGTGGTCAATGGGGGTGGTGAATGGGGGTGGTGAATGGGGGTGGTGAATGGGGGTGGTGAATGGCGGTGGTGAATGGGGGTGGTGAATGGGGGTGGTGAATGGGGGTGGTGAATTGGGGTGGTGAATGGGTGTGGTGAATGGGGGTGGTGAATGGGTGTGGTGAATGGGGGTGGTGAATGGGGGTGGTGAATGGGGGTGGTGAATGGGGGTGGTGAATGGGGGTGGTGAATGGGGGTGGTGAATGGGGGTGGTGAATGGGGGTGGTGAATGGGGGTGGTGAATGGGGGTGGTGAATGGGGGTGGTGAATGGGGGTGGTGAATGGGGGTGGTGAATGGGGGTGGTGAATGGGGGTGGTGAATGGGGGTGGTGACTTGGGGTGGTGAATTGGGGGTGGTGAATGGGGGTGGTGAATGGGTGTGGTGAATGGGGTTGGTGAATGGGGGTGGTGAATGGGGGTGGTGAATGGGGGTGGTGAATGGGGGTGGTGAATGGGTGTGGTGAATGGGGGTGGTGAATGGGGGTGGTGAATGGGGGTGGTGAATGGGGTGGTGAATGGGGGTGGTGAATGGGGGTGGTGAATGGGTGTGGTGAATGGGGGTGGTGAATGGGGGTGGTGATAAGTGTGTTGTGAATGGGGATGGTGAATGGGTGTGGTGAATGGGTGTGGCGAATGGGTGTGGTGAATGGGGGTGGTGAATGGGTGTTGTGAATGGGGGTGGTGAATGGGGGTGGTGAATGGGGGTGGTGAATGGGTGTTGTGAATGGGGATGGTGAATGGGTGTGGTGAATGGGTGTGGTGAATGGGTGTGGTGAAATGGGGGTGGTGAATGGGTGTTGTGAATGGGGATGGTGAATGGGTGTGGTGTATGGGGGTGGTGAATGGGTGTGGTGAATGGGGGTGGTGAATGGGGGTGGTGAATGGGTGTTGTGAATGGGAATGGTGAATGGGTGTGGTGAATGGGGCGTGGTGAATGGGCGTGGTGAATGGGCGTGGTGAATGGGCGTGGTGAATGGGGGTGGTGAATGGGGGTGGTGAATGGGGGTGGTAATGGGTGTTGTGAATGGGGATGGTGAATGGGTGTGGTGAATGGTGTGGAGAATGGGTGTGGTGAATGGGGGTGGTGAATGGGTGTTTGAATGGGGATGGTGAATGGGTGTGGTGAATGGGGGTGGTGAATGGGCGTGGTGAATGGGCGTGGTGAATGGGCGTGGTGAATGGGGGTGGTGAATGGGGGTGGTGAATGGGTGTTGTGAATGGGGATGGTGAATGGGTGGGGTGAATGGGTGTTGTGAATGGGGGTGGTGAATGGGGGTGGTGAATGGGGGTGGTGAATGGGTGTTGTGAATGGGGATGGTGAATGGGTGTGGTGAATGGGTGTGGTGAATGGGTGGGGTGAATGGGGGTGGTGAATGGGTGTTGTGAATGGGGATGGTGAATGGGTGTGGTGAATGGGGGTGGTGAATGGGTGTGGTGAATGGGGGTGGTGAATGGGGGTGGTGAATGGGTGTTGTGAATGGGAATGGTGAATGGGTGTGGTGAATGGGTGTGGTGAATGGGTGTGGTGAATGGGCGTGGTGAATGGGCGTGGTGAATGGGCGTGGTGAATGGGGGTGGTGAATGGGGGTGGTGAATGGGGGTGGTGAATGGGGGTGGTGAATGGGTGTTGGGAATGGGGATGGTGAATGGGTGTGGTGAATGGGTGTGGTGAATGGGTGTGGTGAATGGGTGTGGTGAATGGGGGTGGTGAATGGGTGTTTGAATGGGGATGGTGAATGGGTGTGGTGAATGGGGGTGGTGAATGGGCGTGGTGAATGGGCGTGGTGAATGGGCGTGGTGAATGGGCGTGGTGAATGGGCGTGGTGAATGGGCGTGGTGAATGGGCGTGGTGAATGGGCGTGGTGAATGGGCTTGGTGAACGGGTGGGTGAACGGGTGGGTGAACGGGCGCGTGGTGAACGGGCGTGGTGAATGGGCGTGGTGAAGGGGCGTGGTGAATGGGCGTGGTGAAATGGGCGTGGTGAATGGGCGTGGTGAATGGGCGTGGTGAATGGGCGTGGTGAATGGGCGTGGTGAATGGGCGTGGTGAATGGGCGTGGTGAATGGGCGTGGTGAATGGGCGTGGTGAATGGGCGTGGTGAATGGGCGTGGTGAATGGGCTTGGTGAACGGGTTGGTGAACGGGCGGGGTGAACGGGCGTGGTGAATGGGCGTGGTGAATGGGCGTGGTGAATGGGCGTGGTGAATGGGCGTGGTGAATGGGCATGGTGAATGGGCGTGGTGAATGGGCGTGGTGAATGGGCGTGGTGAATGGGCCTGGTGAATGGGCCTGGTGAATGGGCCTGGTGAATGGGCCTGGTGAATGGGCCTGGTGAATGGGCGTGGTGAATGGGCGTGGTGAATGGGCGTGGTGAATGGGCGTGGTGAATGGGCGTGGTGAATGGGCGTGGTGAATGGGCGTGGTGAATGGGCGTGGTGAATGGGCGTGGTGAATGGGCGTGGTGAATGGGCGTGGTGAATGGGCGTGGTGAATGGGCGTGGTGAATGGGCGTGGTGAATGGGCGTGGTGAATGGGCGTGGTGAATGGGCGTGGTGAATGGTGGTGAATGGGCGTGGTGAATGGGCGTGGTGAATGGGCGTGGTGAATGGGCGTGGTGAATGGGCGTGGTGAATGGGCGTGGCGAATGGGCGTGGTGAATGGGCGTGGTGAATGGGCGTGGTGAATGGGCGTGGTGAATGGGCGTGGTGAATGGGCGTGGTGAATGGGCGTGGTGAATGGGCGTGGTGAATGGGCGTGGTGATTGGGCGTGGTGAATGGGCGTGGTGAATGGGCGTGGTGAATGAGCGTGGTGAATGGGTGTGGTGAAGGGGCGTGGTGAATGGGCGTGGTGAATGGGCGTGGTGAATGGGCGTGGTGAATGGGCGTGGTGAATGGGCGTGGTGAATGGGCGTGGGGAATGGGCTTGGTGAACGGGTGGGTGAACGGGCGTGGTGAACGGGCCTGGTGAATGGGCGTGGTGAATGGGCGTGGTGAATGGGCGTGGTGAATGGGCGTGGTGAATGGGCGTGGTGAATGGGCGTGGTGAATGGGCGTGGTGAATGGGCGTGGTGAATGGGCGTGGTGAATGGGCGTGGTGATTGGGCGTGGTGAATGGGCGTGGTGAATGGGCGTGGTGAATGGGGGTGGTGAATGGCGGTGGTGAATGGGGGTGGTGAATAGGGGTGGTGAATGGGGGTGGTGAATGGGTGTGGTGAATGGGGGTGGTGAATGGGGGTGGTGAATGGGGTGGTGAATGGGTGTGGTGAATGGTGTGGTGAATGGGGTGGTGAATGGGGTGGTGAATGGGGGTGGTCAATGGGGTGGTCAATGGGGGTGGTGAATGGGGGTGGTGAATGGGGGTGGTGAATGGGGTGGTGAATGGCGGTGGTGAATGGGGGTGGTGAATGGGGGTGGTGAATGGGGGTGGTGAATTGGGGTGGTGAATGGGTGTGGTGAATGGGGGTGGTGAATGGGTGTGGTGAATGGGGGTGGTGAATGGGGGTGGTGAATGGGGGTGGTGAATGGGGGTGGTGAATGGGGGTGGTGAATGGGGGTGGTGAATGGGGGTGGTGAATGGGGGTGATGAATGGGGGTGGTGAATGGGGGTGGTGAATGGGGGTGGTGAATGGGGGTGGTGAATGGGGGTGGTGAATGGGGGTGGTGATGGGGTGGTGAATGGGGGTGGTGAATGGGGGTGGTGAATGGGGGTGGTGAATGGGGTGGTGAATGGGGGTGGTGAATGGGGGTGGTGAATGGGGTGGTGAATGGGTGTGGTGAATGGGGGTGGTGAATGGGGGTGGTGAATGGGGTGGTGAATGGGGTGGTGAATGGGGGTGGTGAATGGGGGTGGTGAATGGGTGTGGTGAATGGGGTGGTGAATGGGGGTGGTGATAAGTGTGTTGTGAATGGGGATGGTGAATGGGTGTGGTGAATGGGTGTGGCGAATGGGTGTGGTGAATGGGGGTGGTGAATGGGTGTTGTGAATGGGGGTGGTGAATGGGGGTGGTGAATGGGGGTGGTGAATGGGTGTTGTGAATGGGGATGGTGAATGGGTGTGGTGAATGGGTGTGGTGAATGGGTGTGGTGAATGGGGGTGGTGAATGGGTGTTGTGAATGGGGATGGTGAATGGGTGTGGTGTATGGGGGTGGTGAATGGGTGTGGTGAATGGGGGTGGTGAATGGGGGTGGTGAATGGGTGTTGTGAATGGGAATGGTGAATGGGTGTGGTGAATGGGCGTGGTGAATGGGCGTGGTGAATGGGCGTGGTGAATGGGCGTGGTGAATGGGGTGGTGAATGGGGTGGTGAATGGGGGTGGTAAATGGGTGTTTGAATGGGGATGGTGAATGGGTGTGGTGAATGGGTGTGGAGAATGGGTGTGGTGAATGGGGGTGGTGAATGGGTGTTTGAATGGGGATGGTGAATGGGTGTGGTGAATGGGGTGGTGAATGGGCGTGGTGAATGGGCGTGGTGAATGGGCGTGGTGAATGGGGGTGGTGAATGGGGGTGGTGAATGGGTGTTGTGAATGGGGATGGTGAATGGGTGGGGTAATGGGTGTTGTGAATGGGGTGGTGAATGGGGGTGGTGAATGGGGTGGTGAATGGGTGTTGTGAATGGGGTGGTGAATGGGGGTGGTGAATGGGGGTGGTGAATGGGTGTTGTGAATGGGATGGTGAATGGGTGTGGTGAATGGGTGTGGTGAATGGGTGTGGTGAATGGGGGTGGTGAATGGGTGTTGTGAATGGGGATGGTGAATGGGTGTGGTGTATGGGGGTGGTGAATGGGTGTGGTGAATGGGGGTGGTGAATGGGGGTGGTGAATGGGTGTTGTGAATGGGAATGGTGAATGGGTGTGGTGAATGGGCGTGGTGAATGGGCGTGGTGAATGGGCGTGGTGAATGGGCGTGGTGAATGGGGGTGGTGAATGGGGGTGGTGAATGGGGGTGGTAAATGGGTGTTGTGAATGGGGATGGTGAATGGGTGTGGTGAATGGGTGTGGAGAATGGGTGTGGTGAATGGGGGTGGTGAATGGGTGTTTGAATGGGGATGGTGAATGGGTGTGGTGAATGGGGGTGGTGAATGGGCGTGGTGAATGGGCGTGGTGAATGGGCGTGGTGAATGGGGGTGGTGAATGGGGGTGGTGAATGGGTGTTGTGAATGGGGATGGTGAATGGGTGGGGTAATGGGTGTTGTGAATGGGGGTGGTGAATGGGGGTGGTGAATGGGGGTGGTGAATGGGTGTTGTGAATGGGGATGGTGAATGGGTGTGGTGAATGGGTGTGGTGAATGGGTGGGGTGAATGGGGGTGGTGAATGGGTGTTGTGAATGGGGATGGTGAATGGGTGTGGTGAATGGGGATGGTGAATGGGTGTGGTGAATGGGGGTGGTGAATGGGGGTGGTGAATGGGTGTTGTGAATGGGAATGGTGAATGGGTGTGGTGAATGGGTGTGGTGAATGGGCGTGGTGAATGGGCGTGGTGAATGGGCGTGGTGAATGGGGGTGGTGAATGGGGGTGGTGAATGGGCGTGGTGAATGGGGGTGGTGAATGGGTGTTGTGAATGGGGATGGTGAATGGGTGTGGTGAATGGGTGTGGTGAATGGGTGTGGTGAATGGGTGTGGTGAATGGGGGTGGTGAATGGGTGTTTGAATGGGGATGGTGAATGGGTGTGGTGAATGGGTGTGGTGAAATGGGGTGGTGAATGGGCGTGGTGAATGGGCGTGGTGAATGGGCGTGGTGAATGGGCGTGGTGAATGGGCGTGGTGAATGGGCGTGGTGAATGGGCGTGGTGAATGGGCGTGGTGAATGGGCGTGGTGAATGGGCTTGGTGAACGGGTGGGTGAACGGGTGGGTGAACGGGCGTGGTGAACAGGCGTGGTGAATGGGCGTGGTGAAGGGGCGTGGTGAATGGGCGTGGTGAATGGGCGTGGTGAATGGGCGTGGTGAATGGGCGTGGTGAATGGGCGTGGTGAATGGGCGTGGTGAATGGGCGTGGTGAATGGGCGTGGTGAATGGGCGTGGTGAATGGGCGTGGTGAATGGGCGTGGTGAATGGGCTTGGTGAACGGGTTGGTGAACGGGCGGGGTGAACGGGCGTGGTGAATGGGCGTGGTGAATGGGCGTGGTGAATGGGCGTGGTGAATGGGCGTGGTGAATGGGCGTGGTGAATGGGCGTGGTGAATGGGCCTGGTGAATGGGCGTGGTGAATGGGCGTGGTGAATGGGCCTGGTGAATGGGCCTGGTGAATGGGCCTGGTGAATGGGCCTGGTGAATGGGCGTGGTGAATGGGCGTGGTGAATGGGCGTGGTGAATGGGCGTGGTGAATGGGCGTGGTGAATGGGCGTGGTGAATGGGCGTGGTGAATGGGCGTGGTGAATGGGCGTGGTGAATGGGCGTGGTGAATGGGCGTGGTGAATGGGCGTGGTGAATGGGCGTGGTGAATGGGCGTGGTGAATGGGCGTGGTGAATGGGCGTGGTGAATGGGCGTGGTGAATGGGCGTGGTGAATGGGCGTGGTGAATGGGCGTGGTGAATGGGCGTGGTGAATGGGCGTGGTGAATGGGCGTGGTGAATGGGCGTGGTGAATGGGCGTGGTGAATGGGCGTGGTGAATGGGCGTGGTGAATGGGCGTGGTGAATGGGCGTGTGAATGGGCGTGGTGAATGGGCGTGGTGAATGGGCGTGTGAATGGGTGTGGTGAATGGGCGTGGTGAATGGGCGTGGTGAATGGGCGTGGTGAATGGGCGTGGTGAATGGGCGTGGTGAATGGGCGTGGTGAATGGGCGTGGTGAATGGCGTGGTGAATGGGCGTGGTGAATGGGCGTGGTGAATGGGCGTGGTGAATGGGCGTGGTGAATGGGCGTGGTGAATGGGCGTGGTGATGGGCGTGGTGAATGGGCGTGGTGAATGGCGTGGTGAATGGGCGTGGTGAATGGGCGTGGTGAATGGGCGTGGTGAATGGGCGTGGTGAATGGGCGTGGTGAATGGGCGTGGTGAATGGGCGTGGTGAATGGGCGTGGTGAATGGGCGTGGTGAATGGGCCTGGTGAATGGGCCTGGTGAATGGGCCTGGTGAATGGGCCTGGTGAATGGGCGTGGTGAATGGGCCTGGTGAATGGGCGTGGTGAATGGGCGTGGTGAATGGGCCTGGTGAATGGGCGTGGTGAATGGGCGTGGTGAATGGGTGTGGTGAATGGGCGTGGTGAATGGGCGTGGTGAATGGGCGTGGTGAATGGGCGTGGTGAATGGGCGTGGTGAATGGGCGTGGTGAATGGGCGTGGTGAATGGGCGTGGTGAATGGGCGTGGTGAATGGGCGTGGTGAATGGGCGTGGTGAATGGGCGTGGTGAATGGGCGTGGTGAATGGGCGTGGTGAATGGGCCTGGTGAATGGGCCTGGTGAATGGGCCTGGTGAACGGGTGTGGTGAATGGGCGTGGTGAATGGGCGTGGTGAATGGGCGTGGTGAATGGGCGTGGTGAATGGGCGTGGTGAATGGGCGTGGTGAATGGGCGTGGTGAATGGGCGTGGTGAATGGGCGTGGTGAATGGGCGTGGTGAATGGGCGTGGTGAATGGGCGTGGTGAATGGGCGTGGTGAATGGGCCTGGTGAATGGGCCTGGTGAATGGGCCTGGTGAATGGGCCTGGTGAATGGGCCTGGTGAATGGGCGTGGTGAATGGGCGTGGTGAATGGGCGTGGTGAATGGGCGTGGTGAATGGGCGTGGTGAATGGGCGTGGTGAATGGGCGTGGTGAATGGGCGTGGTGAATGGGCGTGGTGAATGGGCGTGGTGAATGGGCGTGGTGAATGGGCGTGGTGAATGGGCCTGGTGAATGGGCCTGGTGAATGGGCCTGGTGAATGGGCCTGGTGAATGGGCGTGGTGAATGGGCGTGGTGAATGGGCGTGGTGAATGGGCGTGGTGAATGGGCGTGGTGAATGGGCGTGGTGAATGGGCGTGGTGAATGGGCGTGGTGAATGGGCGTGGTGAATGGGCGTGGTGAATGGGCGTGGTGAATGGGCCTGGTGAATGGGCCTGGTGAATGGGCCTGGTGAATGGGCCTGGTGAATGGGCCTGGTGAATGGGCGTGGTGAATGGGCGTGGTGAATGGGCGTGGTGAATGGGCGTGGTGAATGGGCGTGGTGAATGGGCGTGGTGAATGGGCGTGGTGAATGGGCGTGGTGAATGGGCGTGGTGAATGGGTGGGTGAATGGGCCTGGTGAATGGGCCTGGTGAATGGGCCTGGTGAATGGCCTGGTGAATGGGCCTGGTGAATGGGCGTGGTGAATGGGCGTGGTGAATGGGCGTGGTGAATGGGCGTGGTGAATGGGCGTGGTGAATGGGCGTGGTGAATGGGCGTGGTGAATGGGCGTGGTGAATGGGCGTGGTGAATGGGCGTGGTGAATGGGCCTGGTGAATGGGCCTGGTGAATGGGCCTGGTGAATGGGCCTGGTGAATGGGCCTGGTGAATGGGCGTGTGAATGGGTGGTGAATGGGCGTGGTGAATGGGCGTGGTGAATGGGCGTGGTGATGGGCGTGGTGAATGGGCGTGGTGAATGGGCGTGGTGAATGGGCGTGGTGAATGGGTGGTGAATGGGCGTGGTGAATGGGCGTGGTGAATGGGCGTGGTGAATGGGCGTGGTGAATGGGCGTGGTGAATGGGCGTGGTGAATGGGCGTGGTGAATGGGCGTGGTGAATGGGCGTGGTGAATGGGCGTGGTGAATGGGCGTGGTGAATGGGCGTGGTGAATGGGCGTGGTGAATGGGTGTGGTGAATGGGCGTGGTGAATGGGCGTGGTGAATGGGCGTGGTGAATGGGCGTGGTGAATGGGCGTGGTGAATGGGCGTGGCGTGGTGAATGGGCGTGGTGAATGGGCGTGGTGAATGGGCGTGGTGAATGGGCGTGGTGAATGGGCGTGGTGAATGGGCGTGGTGAATGGGCGTGGTGAATGGGTGTGGTGAATGGGCGTGGTGAATGGGCGTGGTGAATGGGTGTGGTGAATGGGCGTGGTGAATGGGCGTGGTGAATGGGCGTGGTGAATGGGCGTGGTGAATGGGCGTGGTGAATGGGCGTGGTGAATGGGCGTGGTGAATGGGCGTGGTGAATGGGCGTGGTGAATGGGCGTGGTGAATGGGCGTGGTGAATGGGCGTGGTGAATGGGCGTGGTGAATGGGCGTGGTGAATGGGCCTGGGTGAATGGGCCTGGTGAATGGGCCTGGTGAACGGGTGTGGTGAATGGGCGTGGTGAATGGGCGTGGTGAATGGGCGTGGTGAATGGGCGTGGTGAATGGGCGTGGTGAATGGGCGTGGTGAATGGGCGTGGTGAATGGGCGTGGTGAATGGGCGTGGTGAATGGGCGTGGTGAATGGGCGTGGTGAATGGGCGTGGTGAATGGGTGTGGTGAATGGGCGTGGTGAATGGGCGTGGTGAATGGGCGTGGTGAATGGGCGTGGTGAATGGGCGTGGTGAATGGGCGTGGTGAATGGGCGTGGTGAATGGGCGTGGTGAATGGGCGTGGTGAATGGGCGTGGTGAATGGGCGTCGTGAATGGGCGTCGTGAATGGGTGTGGTGAATGGGCGTGGTGAATGGGCGTGGTGAATGGGCGTGGTGAATGGGCGTGGTGAATGGGCGTGGTGAATGGGTGTGGTGAATGGGCGTGGTGAATGGGGCGTGGTGAATGGGCGTGGTGAATGGGCGTGGTGAATGGGCGTTGGTGAATGGGCGTGGTGAATGGGCGTGGTGAATGGGCGTGGTGAATGGGCGTGGTGAATGGGCCGTGGTGAATGGGCGTGGTGAATGGGCGTGGTGAATGGGCGTGGTGAATGGGCGTGGTGAATGGGCCTGGTGAATGGGCCTGGTGAATGGGCCTGGTGAATGGGCGTGGTGAATGGGCCTGGTGAATGGGCGTGGTGAATGGGCGTGGTGAATGGGCGTGGTGAATGGGCGTGGTGAATGGGCCTGGTGAATGGCGTGGTGAATGGGCGTGGTGAATGGGCGTGGTGAATGGGCGTGGTGAATGGGCGTGGTGAATGGGCGTGGTGAATGGGCGTGGTGAATGGGCGTGGTGAATGGGCGTGGTGAATGGGCGTGGTGAATGGGCGTGGTGAATGGGCGTGGTGAATGGGCGTGGTGAATGGGCGTGGTGAATGGGCGTGGTGAATGGGCGTGGTGAATGGGCGTGGTGAATGGGCGTGGTGAATGGGCGTGGTGAATGGGCGTGGTGAATGGGCGTGGTGAATGGGCGTGGTGAATGGGCGTGGTGAATGGGCGTGGTGAATGGGCGTGGTGAATGGGCGTGGTGAATGGGCGTGGTGAATGGGCGTGGTGAATGGGCGTGGTGAATGGGCGTGGTGAATGGGCGTGGTGAATGGGCGTGGTGAATGGGCCTGGTGAATGGGCCTGGTGAATGGGCGTGGTGAATGGGCGTGGTGAATGGGCGTGGTGAATGGGCGTGGTGAATGGGCCTGGTGAATGGGCCTGGTGAATGGGCCTGGTGAATGGGCCTGGTGAATGGGCCTGGTGAATGGGCTGGTGAATGGGCCTGGTGAATGGGCCTGGTGAATGGGCGTGGTGAATGGGCGTGGTGAATGGGCGTGGTGAATGGGCGTGTGTGAATGGGCGTGGTGAATGGGCGTGGTGAATGGGCGTGGTGAATGGGCGTGGTGAATGGGCGTGGTGAATGGGCGTGGTGAATGGGCGTGGTGAATGGGCGTGGTGAATGGGCGTGGTGAATGGGCGTGGTGAATGGGCGTGGTGAATGGGCGTGGTGAATGGGCGTGGTGAATGGGCGTGGTGAATGGGCGTGGTGAATGGGTGTGGTGAATGGGCGTGGTGAATGGGCGTGGTGAATGGGCGTGGTGAATGGGCGTGGTGAATGGGCGTGGTGAATGGGCGTGGTGAATGGGCGTGGTGAATGGGCGTGGTGAATGGGCGTGGTGAATGGGCGTGGTGAATGGGCGTGGTGAATGGGCGTGGTGAATGGGTGTGGTGAATGGGCGTGGTGAATGGGCGTGGTGAATGGGCGTGGTGAATGGGAGTGGTGAATGGGCGTGGTGAATGGGCGTGGTGAATGGGCGTGGTGAATGGGCGTGGTGAATGGGCGTGGTGAATGGGCGTGGTGAATGGGCGTGGTGAATGGGCGTGGTGAATGGGCGTGGTGAATGGGCGTGGTGAATGGGCGTGGTGAATGGGTGTGGTGAATGGGCGTGGTGAATGGGCGTGGTGAATGGGCGTGGTGAATGGGCGTGGTGAATGGGCGTGGTGAATGGGCGTGGTGAATGGGCGTGGTGAATGGGTGTGGTGAATGGGCCTGGTGAATGGGCCTGGTGAATGGGCCTGGTGAATGGGCGTGGTGAATGGGCGTGGTGAATGGGCGTGGTGAATGGGCGTGGTGAATGGGCCTGGTGAATGGGCCTGGTGAATGGGCCTGGTGAATGGGCCTGGTGAATGGGTGTGGTGAATGGGCGTGGTGAATGGGCGTGGTGAATGGGCGTGGTGAATGGGCGTGGTGAATGGGCGTGGTGAATGGGCGTGGTGAATGGGCCTGGTGAATGGGCCTGGTGAATGGGCCTGGTGAATGGGTGTGGTGAATGGGCGTGGTGAATGGGCGTGGTGAATGGGCGTGGTGAATGGGCGTGGTGAATGGGCGTGGTGAATGGGCGTGGTGAATGGGCGTGGTGAATGGGCGTGGTGAATGGGCGTGGTGAATGGGCGTGGTGAATGGGCGTGGTGAATGGGCGTGGTGAATGGGCGTGGTGAATGGGCGTGGTGAATGGGCGTGGTGAATGGGCTTGGTGAATGGGCGTGGTGAATGGGCGTGGTGAATGGGCGTGGTGAATGGGCGTGGTGAATGGGCGTGGTGAATGGGCGTGGTGAATGGGTGTGGTGAATGGGCGTGGTGAATGGGCGTGGTGAATGGGCGTGGTGAATGGGCGTGGTGAATGGGCCGTGGTGAATGGGCGTGGTGAATGGGCGTGGTGAATGGGCGTGGTGAATGGGCCTGGTGAATGGGGCGTTGGTGAATGGGCGGTGGTGAATTGGCGTGGTGAATGGGCGTGGTGAATGGGCGTGGGTGAATGGGCCTGGTGAATGGGCCTGGTGAATGGGCCTGGTGAATGGGTGTGGTGAATGGGCGTGGTGAATGGGCGTGGTGAATGGGCGTGGTGAATGGGCGTGGTGAATGGGCGTGGTGAATGGGCGTGGTGAATGGGCGTGGTGAAATGGGCGTGGTGGAATGGGCGTGGTGAATGGGCGTGGTGAATGGGCGTGGTGAATGGGCGTGGTGAATGGGGTGTGGTGAAATGGGCGTGGGGGGGTGAATGGGCTGTGGGGTGAAAATGGGCGTGGTGAATGGGCGTGGTGAATGGGCGTGGTGAATGGGCGTGGTGAATGGGCTGGTGGTGAATGGGCGTGGTGAATGGGCGTGGTGAATGGGCGTGGTGAATGGGCGTGGTGAATGGGCGTGGTGAATGGGCGTGGTGAATGGGCGTGGTGAATGGGCGTGGTGAATGGGCGTGGTGAATGGGCGTGGTGAATGGGCGTGGTGAATGGGCGTGGGGAATGGGCGTGGTGAATGGGCGTGGACGAAATGGGGAATCAATGGGGGCGGTGTGCGGGAAGTGGGTGTTGATTGGGTGCGGAGAGTGCGTGTGTGGCTCACACGTCCACAAGGCTGGTCAGGTGGCTCAGAGGCGGAATACCACCGTTAATGGCGCCAAAGCCACAGTCCACAATTACCCTGCACCCGGCACCATGGAACACATGCAGGGAGTTGCTGAAACGTGCTTTGATTGGCATGCATGACTGGCAGCAAGCCAAGGATCCTTAACCCCACACCCTCCATGCCATGTCACGCCACACAATGCCAAGCCAAGCCATGCCATGCCATGCCATGCTATGCCATGCTGTAGCAGATAGGTTAGCTCCTGCAAACTTGTAGGATGCATCACTGGCATTTCTAAAGTATGTCACTCATGCAACCATGCAACCAAGCAACCAAGCAACCAAACAACCCAAACAGCCACTATTCTTATCAAGTGTGTCATCCATCATGCACGCTGCTGACGTGCGCAATTAAATGAATGTGAAATGTTGTTATTACCAGTGGAAGAACAAGCATATATAGATTACAACAAAGGCTAGGAAGAAAAGGGGAAACAGTGCTTCTAGAGGTTGGGTAGACCCAAGGAAGTTGGGTATCCCAATCACCATTGGTGCCACTTGCGTTGAGGTCTTGGTGCTCGGAGGCTCCAACCACCAGTGGGTTGGATTAACAGACCAATCCCACATGTGTACACCAGCATTTGGTGAACAACTAATTGCATAAGTAGCCTAGCATGATATAAGATACAAATATAACACTAATATCTCACACTGATGCACACTTTGCTCCATCTCACAGTTTCGTGAGTTGAATGAGGTTGGTGATGCTGGAAGGAATGGTCTCGGCTGAAGTGGGAAGGCACTCCACAGAACTGCACACACTCATGCACATGCACATGCACATCCACATGCACATGCACATGCACATGCACATGCACATCCACATCCACATGCACATGCACATGCACATGCACATGCACATCCACATGCTTATGCACATGCCCATGCACGAGTGCGTGTGTGTGAAATATGATGCTTGCAATCATGTGTACTCTACTCCTATGAGAAAGTGAACAACACACAGAGAAAATAAGTGCAATGCATGCACACAGCAACGTCAGCATTGCTCACACAGCATCGCACAGGAAAAACGTGGGAGAAAGAAGTGAAACAAAGGACGAATCAGAAGAAGACAAAAAATCGCTCCTGTGCCTTCTCTTGCCTGCCCCAACTTGCTGTCTCTTCCCCCATGTGTCAACCACCTTCCCATCCGCTTTGTAGGCTCGGGTATCTCTCCCTTATGGAGCCCCTAACCATGTTTTGGGCCACCTCAACTAGTCCCCCATTTCTCAACCACCTTCCCATCAGCTCTGTAGGCCCCGTGCTCTCTCCCCTATGTATCCCCCTACCCTGGAGTGCTGTCTCCGGACGGACGACTCACAGGGACTTGAGCCATGTGAGCTTGTATAGTGGGTCCTCTGGGAGATATATTATACTGTGGAACTTCCTGCCCGTGGAAAGCATTGGTGGGGGCCCACAAGGTGAACAGGGAGCAAGGAGAAGAAGACGTGATGTTGACCTTGAGTGCACAGCACAAAGCGAGTGCACGGCCCAAGGCGAGCGCACAGCACAAGGCGAAGGCGAGCGCACAGAGACCGGACCCTATCTATGATAGTGGGGAAGTAGGTATGGTATGGCTATGGCTTTCGCAAGGACTGGAAAAGCGGAACAAGAACACGCAAACATGAGAAGGCACCTGACTAAGCCCCTGACGTATCGTCATTGGAGCGAGCACGCACGCACGCACGCACGCACTTACAGCTCTGTGAGGCGGGTTAGCTGCGTGACACGGTTTGTGAAGAATGCCGCCGACATAAGAGTCCAAAACTGCCTGGAGTAGTGAAAGGGCAGGCAGAACAAGACGGGGTTGAGCACAAAGAGATGTACGTTCCAGGGTCGCAACAACGGTCCAGAACCGTGTTGGGCCATGCTTATGAACTAAAACAGTTTTGCAGTGCAACATAAAAGGAATGGTGATGCTCTGTAGAACACTTGCGAGCTCTTGACACTTGAGAGCTCTTGTCGCTCGAGCGTGCTGAAACGTCTCAGAATGTCGAAGGACGGGCAGTGATGCTCGTAGTAAGAGCTCTCTGTGTGCTGAAGGACGGACGGACGGACAACAAATGCCCGTGTGCTTGGTGAAAGTCGCGTCATTGGCATGTGCAACGCCGAACAAAGCCGCAGAGAGCCCACAACTAAGCAGCAGAACACGGATGAGAACGGCGCCAGTGCAGAGCGTAAAGCGGATGAGCAGAGCGCAGACGAGCAGAGCGCAGACGAGCAGAGTGCAGACGAGCAGCGCGCAGACGAGCAGCGCGCAGACGAGCAGCGCGCAGACGAGCAGAGCGCAGACGAGCAGCGCGCAGACGAGCAGCGCGCAGACGAGCAGCGCGCAGACGAGCAGAGCGCAGACGAGCAGAGCGCAGACGAGCAGCGAGCAGACGAGCAGCGAGCAGACGAGCAGAGCGCAGACGAGCAGAGCGCAGACGAGCAGAGCGCAGACGAGCAGAGCGCAGACGAGCAGAGCGCAGACGAGCAGAGCGCAGACGAGCAGAGCGCAGACGAGCAGAGCGCAGACGAGCAGAGCGCAGACGAGCAGAGCGCAGACGAGCAGAGCGCAGACGAGCAGAGCGCAGACGAGCAGAGCGCAGACGAGCAGAGCGCAGACGAGCAGAGCGCAGACGAGCAGAGCGCAGACGAGCAGAGCGCAGACGAGCAGAGCGCAGACGAGCAGAGCGCAGACGAGCAGAGCGCAGACGAGCAGAGCGCAGACGAGCAGAGCGCAGACGAGCAGAGCGCAGACGAGCAGAGCGCAGACGAGCAGAGCGCAGACGAGCAGAGCGCAGACGAGCAGAGCGCAGACGAGCAGAGCGCAGACGAGCAGAGCGCAGACGAGCAGAGCGCAGACGAGCAGAGCGCAGACGAGCAGAGCGCAGACGAGCAGAGCGCAGTCGAGCAGAGCGCAGTCGAGCAGAGCGCAGTCGAGCAGAGCGCAGTCGAGCAGAGCGCAGACGCACATGGAGGTGACCATGCCGTCTGGATCGCATGTGAGGCCCACAGCTCCCCCGCAGTCCACTCCGGGAGCCCAGCCCGTGAAGTTGACTGCCCACGCACTCTGCAAATCATTCAGCACAGCACCTGCCAGCCCGGGGAGAGACGCATAGCGAGGAGCAACACGGAGGGATGTGGGCACTGCCTGGGCGTGGAGGAGCGACTCGCGACCATGGTGGCGAACGAGGTAAGGGAGACAGAGAGAGAGAAGAAGAGAGACAGAGGAAGAGGGAGAAGAAGCGAGAGGAGTAGAGAGAATGAGAGGAGGAGCAGAGAGAGAAGGAGAGACAGAAGCAGAGAGAGAAGCAGAAAGATAAGGAGCGAGAGATGCAGAGAGAGATGCAGAGAGAGATGCAGAGAGGTATGCAGAGAGAGATGCAGGGAAAGACGAAGAGAGTGACGCAGAGCGAGGAGAGAGAGAAGCAGAGAGGGACGCAGAGAGAAGCAACGACCGCGTGTGTGGCGAGTGGCGAGTGGCGAGTGGAGTGTGGCTCCACCAAAGTCGGCGGATGGGTCGCGCAACGTGTAAGAGGCACCATAGACTAAACGGGAAAGAGTCCTTGCATGGCAGGGCGCAACGCAAGTTGCAATCGTTCCCTTAAGAGCTCCACGGGGCGTAACACAGCCGCGACTTTCTCTACCGGCCAAATTCAAGGTTCACCGTAGTGACCCACTCACGACTCACAGTAGCGACGCACGCACGAATCACCTTAGCGAACCACGCACGACACCTTCGCGACCCATGCACGCGCGACTCACCTTCCGAATCCTTGATGATCTGCGCGACGGCCATCCACGGCACGACACACGCGAGCGCCGCAACGAGCGCGAGCACACTGCTATGGCGGAGACCTCGATGCATCGCGCCTGCCTCTGTCGGTGAACCACGATTGCCGTGAGTTACTGATGGACTTGGGGCGATAGTTTCTGGCTATTCGCTAGGTCCCCAAGAAAGCAGCGGAAAATCCTAACTGGATCTGAGAAGTGTAGGAGAGCTGGGTGCTCTTCAGCTTCAGACTTCAAACTGTTATGAATTAATCAGAGTAATACCAGGTAGTGTAATAAAGGAGTCGTGATTCAAGAGTCTTCAATACAAATGAGGGCCTAGGCATTTATAGGCACAACGGGGCTAGCCGAGAACCTCGCAAACAGGTTGGGGCGACTCGGTTGGCGAAAGCCACGGAAGCGCCGCGCGTTAGGTTTGGGTTTACGAAATGGTTCGGGACCGAGGAAAACGGCCGAGCCTGGTCTTCCGAGGGTCGAGGGCGTACGCGCTGTAGTTGCCCAGTAAGGAAAAGGAATTTTCCTTACACCACCCCCCCTTCCGAGATGAGACTACCCACATCCGGGGCACGTCGTCGGTGTAAATAGTCCCTGACAACTTTGTGTTCACCGAGCATCGCTGCGGGGACCCAGAGGTCGTCATCAGTCGTGCGATCGACCCATCGTACCAGGAAATCAACGGTTGCTGTGTCGCGAGAACCTCGTACGCGATGAGCGACGATTTTCGATGGCTCGATCGTCGGCTCGGGTACTGGGTTGACCGTGGGATTGATATGTTGACGGTCGAGATCAGTTGTATTCGGGACGAACGGTCGTAGAAGACTGACGTGGAATGAATCGTGGATCCGCCAGTCGCTCGGTAGTTGCAGTTGGGCGGTGACTGGTGTCACCATGCGGATGATGCGAAATGGGCCGCAGAATCTTGGTCGTAATTTATTTGGGAGGGGAATTCCCAAATTTCGAGTGTCGAGCAGGACCAATTGCCCAGGGGCAAGAGTTAAGTCACGGCGTCGTCGGTCAGCTTGCTGCTTAGCTCGTTGGTTGGCTTTAAGTATAGCGTCAGCGGCTTTTTGCTGAGACTGTCGGAGATTGTCGACGAACTGCTGCGACCTTGGTGCCGGGTTTTCTATCGGTGGTGATAGAGGGGTTGTCGGGTCTATCCCGTAGTTGAGGAAGAACGGTGACTGAGTAGTCGTGGCTGATGGGGCGTTGTTGTACGCAAACTCGATCAGTGGAAGAGAATCTTCCCACTGGGCCGGGTCTGTGCACGTTGTACGAATCAGTTGCTCCATCGTCTGATTGGTGCGTTCAGTCTGGCCGTCCGATTGTGGGTGGTATGCCGTGGACAGATGCAGACGTGTGCCGTACTGCTGCCAGGTTTTTGTCCAGAAATTGGACGTGAACCGAGGGTTGCGATCGCTGATGATTGCCGAAGGGATGCCGTGTAGCCGCACGATGTTCGTGAGAAACAGCTTCGCTGTCTGCTCGGCAGTGATTGTCGTCTTGCAAGCGGCGAAGTGTGCCATTTTGGTCAAACGGTCAACGACGACGAGAATCGCGTCATTACCGCTGGGACCAGCTGGCAGGCCAGTGACGAAATCCATCGTCACTTGTTGCCAGGGTCGGCTGGGTGGCTCGAGCGGCTGCAGTAATCTCGCAGGTCGAAGTCGTGACGACTTCATGCGTTGACATGTGGCGCAGGAGGTGACGTACTGCTGCACGTCCGTCGGCAAATCGGGCCAGTAATAATGATGGCTCAGTAGTTTGGCAGTTTTGTCGATGCCGTAGTGACCCGAGAAATTCGAGTCGTGTGCCTCCTGTATCAGTAGCTCGCGTAGGGTACGGTAAGCGGGAACCCAAATCCGATTGGTACCGGATTTTAGGTAATAAGCCCCCTGCTTGACTGTCAGTTGGGGATGACTATTAGTCGTGAAGAATGGGTCGGTACTGTATCCGTGGGTAAATAGTCCAGTTAGCAGCAGATTGGTTTGGGTGATTAGGACAGCGGCGGTATGGACTGAAGGGCAGGTCAATGCGTCAGCGATGTTGCTGGCCCCTCGTTTGTAGGTAACTCTGTAGTGGAAATTTGACTCGAGATAATCGAGCCAGCGAATCTGTCGTGGGTTGAGTGTTGGTTGAGCGCGGATGAACTGTAGTGATTTGTGGTCTGTTCGGACTGTCACGTCAGCGCCTGTCAGGTAGCAGCGCCAAACTTTGAAAGCGTGAACGATGGCGAGTAACTCCTTGTCGTGGACGGGATAATTTCGCTCGGCCGGGTTCAGCTTTCGTGACTCGTAGGCGATGGGTTGAAGGCCTTCGCCGAAGTCCTGTAACAGTACTGCGCCAACAGCCAGGTCGCTAGCGTCGGTGATGAGTTCGAAGGGACGGTGAGGATCTGCAATGCGAAGAACCGGAGGTGTTGTCAGGAAAAGTTTGAGTTGGTCGAACGCAGCCTGCTGCTCTCCCCCCCACTCATAAAACTTGCCTTTCTTCAGGAGATCTGTGAGAGGGGAAGTTACCCCCGCCATGTTCGGGATGAATCGGCGAACGTAATTCACAAACCCCAGGAAACTTTGAAGTTCGCGGAGATTAGCCGGCGGCTTCCAGTCTTGGATGGTGGTGATTTTTTTCGGGTCAATTTTCACACCGTCGATGGAGATAACGTGGCCCAAAAACTCCAGTTCTATTTCAAAAACTCGCACTTAGAGCCTTTGGTGATGAGTCGGTGCTGCTGCAGAAGATAGAAGACTGCTTCCAAATCCTTCAAATGCTCTTCCCGGGTAGTGCTGTAGATCAGAATATCGTCGAGGTACACAATGACGCATTTATCCAGGAGCGGTCGAAAAACTTCGTTCATGGTCAACTGGAATGTCGAAGGCGCGTTGGTTAAGCCAAAAGGCATGACCGTGTACTCGTAACTCCCGTAGCGGGTTCGGAATGCCGTCTTGTTGCAGTCAGCTTCGTTGACACGGATCTGGTGGTAACCGCCTCGCAAGTCAATTTTCGAGAAGAACTTTGCCCCACGAAGTTGGTCGAGGAGTTCGTCGGCACGCGGAATAGGATAGCGAGACTTGATGGTAACCTGGTTCAAGGCGCGGTAGTCAATGCACATGCGTAGACCGCCATTTTTTTTCGGGGTGAACAGGATCGGAGCTGCGAACGGTGAAGTACTGGGGCGAACGAAGCCTTTCTCGAGCAGGTAATCCAGCTGGCGTCGAAGTTCATCCAGCTCTGGCTGAGTTAGCCTCCACTGTGTCCGAACCGTCGGTTGCGCGCCCGGCTCCAATTGGATGGTATGGTCGTGTTCTCGCTCTGGTGGCAATCCTGGCGGTAAGTCGTCCGGAAAGATGTCGGCGTGTTTGCGAATCAATGTCGCTAAGTCGTCGGGGACTGCCGCGCAGAGTTTGTCGATGTCGGCTGGTGCATCGACGGCCGTGGATGCGATCCATCGAACGGCGTACAGTTGCGCCCCGCGAATCATCGCTCGCTTGATGGTGACCGCGCTGACTGTCGCAGAATCGGGGTTGTTCCACTTCGGAAGTCGTCGCCACTCGCCACTCCATTTGATGCGGCAGTCACCTGTTCGCCAATCGATGCTTGGGTTGTACTCGCGCAGCCAATCGCAGCCCAGCAGCATGTCGCAACCGTCCAATGTTGTCGCCAGCATCTTCGTCGTAAAGCTGAAATTTTCGCCGCAGGTAACTCGCACGTGAGGAACTCTCTCCCGAATTGCCAGGGGCGTGCCATCGACCAATCGCGCGTCGATTTTGGGTAGACACCGCTCCATTTGCAGTCGCAATTTTTTCGCTTTTGTCACATCCATTAAACTGTGGCTTGCCCCGCCATCAACAAATATTTTTATGCGGGTATCCCCAACTCTCCCTTCAACCAGCACAGGGTGATCAGCCGGTTCACCCCCCTTATTCAGCCAGGAATGGTCGATAGCCCAAATCGGCACTATAACCTGGTGGGGGTGGTGGCGTTTGGGCGACGCAGTCAAGTCAGTAGGTGGCCCATCTGCTACTGACGATCTCCATTTCCCGACTGCTTCCTGTCGTTAGGTAAGTTCTTCTTCAGCGGCGGGCAGTCCCTCACCATGTGACCCGGCTGGTTGCAATGGAAGCAGGTCCCCGAAAATACTCGGGCTGCAAACACGTCCACACCGTTGATTGATGTGTGTTGGGGCTGGCCTCGAAAGCGATTTCCCTCCCGGAAACCCGCTCTCGCGAGTCCACGTCGCGCGTCCAGCGCATCCGCCATGCGAACAATTTCGTTGAAGGTCGTCGGGGCTCGCAGGACGATTTCTTGTTGAATCTCCAGTTTGAGTCCGCCCACGTAGCGATCAATCTTCTCGTCCTCGCTGATCCCTCCGATTTGGTCGCAGATGGCCAGAAACGACGCCGTGTATTCTTGAACAGGGCCCAACTGTCTCCACATCCGAAGCTTTGTGCGAGCGTTTTCGCGCATGGATATGTGCTCGAATCTGCTTTTCAACGCCTCGCCCCACGCTTTCCACGTGCGGATCGTGGTCGAACCAAAGATTGGTTCTGCCATTGCCGTTGATGAACTCAACTCCCCAGCTGCCGCCCGTTGATTCCCTGCCGGAGCTCCTCCCTCGTCAAGATGCATGCGCCACCAGTCGAGTGCCGGTCCCCTCAGCAGTGATACAGCCAAGTTGACACGTGAGACGTTGTCATTAATACTTGCTGCCGTGAAGAAAACTTCCATGGCGAACAGCCACCCGCTCACAGTGGTCGTCTTGTCTGTCGGGTTGAACGGTGGGGGCATGGGAGGTTTGATTTTAATGGCCGCCCGCGGTTCGCTGTGGATTTTTTCAACTGCTTCAGGTGTCGCCGACGCCTTCGCTTCGATCGCAGCATCCTCGTCTCGGGTAACAGGCCGCTCCTGACGCGTTTCACCCCGCGTCTGGCGAAGTGACGAGTTTTCATTACGCAGCGTCTGAACTTCGCTTCCCAGTGACTCGAACTTGTCCGCGAGTTGTTGAAGCTGGGCCTGCAGCGTCGTCACTGTGGCCGCCCTGGCTTGCAACTCGTCAAACTCCTCCTGAGTCACGTTCCTAACACTACGACGGGCAGAGGTTTCCGGCGTGCTAGTCATGCTGGAAATTTTTTACCTGACACATCTGAGGGTGCACACGCTTTTAGTTGGAGGAGCTTTAACGAGCTCGCCTACCAACCGCTGGCCAACCCTCTATTCTGTCGGGTCCTCTCCCGATATAAACGGACTACACTACGGAAGACTAAGCGGGCAGGAACGGGGCTCTGATACCAGCTGTTATGAATTAATCAGAGTAATACCAAGTAGTGTAATAAAGGAGTCGTGATTCAAGAGTCTTCAATACAAATGAGGGCCTAGGCATTTATAGGCACAACGGGGCTAGCCGAGAACCTCGCAAACAGGTTGGGGCGACTCGGTTAGCGAAAGCCACGGAAGCGCCGCGCGTTAGGTTTGGGTTTACGAAATGGTTCGGGACCGAGGAAAACGGCTGAGCCTGGTCTTCCGAGGGTCGAGGGCGTACGCGCTGTAGTTGCCCAGTAAGGAAAAGGAATTTTCCTTACACAAACAGTGAATTGCACTCCAAAGAGTGGTTACAGACGAAAACAGAACATAAGCATGCAGAAATGTAAAGGGCGACTCGTGTAGCGCGTCGCGTGCGTTTCGTCCGAATCTTGGGCGGAACCAATTTCTGTAACCGACACTGTTGGTGAAACCGACCCTGTGACATTCCGCCGAATACAACCTAAGTTTGGTTGGACATTTCTGGCTGAACTGAACTATCTCGATGTTCTCTCTTCCCTGGTTCCTCCGTCCATCCGTTTTATCTTCTAACCCTAATCTTACCCGTACGTTCTACCGTCCCTTGAATCTTATCCAACTTAGATCTGTCATAGTATTCCGCCAAAAACTTCGCCTTATGACCGACTTTTCGTGTGCCAACGTCGGTGCAGCGGCGAACCACTCTTACAGTTACGGTAGCTGCGCAGTCCGCTACTATCGGGCATACGGCACTGAGTGCCCAGTCCGCTACTACTATCCGCTAGCAGTCTGACGCTGACTAAACCACACGTACGGCTCTTCGCTTCACGTTACTTGCTGCCGCTGAACCGGTCTCACAATAGAAGAACCAGCGGAAGTCCCGCTTTGCTATTACCACTGTAGTACCGCTGCCACGGTGGCACCGCAGAGTTGTGTGAGATCAGGATTCGACGGTTATCGCGGAAAGTAGAACAAATTGTGACGTCCCGGGACGTCGCAGGAAGGTACAATACGGTATTTGTTGTTTTTAGAACGGTTAGAGAGCATAAAGTCTCGGTTCTGTGACGTCCCGAAACCTTAAACTCTACTCCCTTAGGGCGTGTGGCAAGTAGAATTCCGCTCCGTTCCGTTCCGCTCTGGTCTCGTCGTCACGTCGTTGGCTCCGAACTTCGGGAAGGGAGCTCCCGTCGTTTTGCACACTTGCCACACTGACAGTTGTGCACGTGAAACTATAGAAGCGGTCACTGTTATCGCCTCGTTAAAACCCAGGTCCCAGATTAGAAAAACAAAGTCAGGTCAACGGGGGTTTAGGTTCAGCAAGAGGTGCGGGCGAGGTCTGTCAAGCTGGCGAATTCCAGCTGTCACGTAACAAATTTGCGAACGGGGTGCAACAGCAACCTGCCCTCGCCAACGAGCCCTCGCGCTAGAACTGCAAGAAGGAAAAGGCGGTGAGGTGGCTTGGGCAGACTAGGTTCTGTGTCCCTAGCGAACCGGAATGTACACGTCACCAGCATCTGCACTGTACCCATGGCAGCCTCTCTTGTCATTACGAACTTTGTCCGGGGACAATTGGTGCTAGATTTGTAACCAAATACCCATCTTGTTATGAATAATAACTTCGAGTGCGCGGAATCATTATCACAAGTACAAGAATGCTAGCCTAGCATTATATAGCGAGAACTCTAGCTAGGCGATGAGCCCGGAGGGCTTGGTTGGGTAAAGGCGCGGTTGAAAGGGTCGGAGGCGGCGCGGGCTCGCCTCGGGGTTGCGTCGAAAACGGACCGAGCTTGGTCTTCCGAGAGTTCGGGTGTACGCGATTGCATTACAACCCGGTAAGGAATAAAATTCCTTACACTACCCCCCCTCTTTAGGAAGGTGATCAACATCGGGAACGCCTTTTCGAGTCAAATAAGATTTGAGCATTGAGTGTTCCTGAAGCGAGTCAGAAATGACCCACGTGTCGTCTTCACTTGTACGATCGACCCAGCGAACAAGGAAATCCACGTGTCGTCCAGTTGTGTCGAGGCGGACGCGATGACTCAAAAGCCGGAAAGGCTCAAGGGTCAGTTTTGCTATCGGGCGGACACTAGGGGCGGCCGCTGGTCGTGCGAGGGCGGATGTGCTGGCGACGTAGGGACGAAGGAGGCTGACGTGGAAAGCGTCGCGAATGCGCCACTTGTCCGAAGTAATAATTTTGCCGTGACAGGTGTCACCATCTTGACAATACGAAAAGGTCCACAGAATCGTGGTCAGAGTTTTGAAGGCAACAGGCAGGCGAAGGTTCTTCGTGTCGAGAAGGACCAGTTGCCCAGCGGCCATCGTGATATCGCGGCGATGAAGGTCTGTATAGCGTCGGGCGGTTGTGTTGGACTTGCGAATGAATTCGATCGCTTTTTCCCGGGCAGCTTGCAAACTGGTCACGAACTGTTGGGAACGTGGCACGGGGTTGTCGATGTGGGTTATCGCCGAGACGGTCGGATCCATCCCGTAGTTGAGGAAAAACGGCGAGTGATTAGTCGTAGCAGATAGGGCATTGTTGTAGGAAAATTCCAGCATGGGCAGGGATTCTTCCCACCGGGCAGGATCTGGGCAGTTGGTGCGTATCAGCTGCTCCATGGTCTGATTGGTTCGCTCTCTTTGGCCGTCGGTTTGAGGATGGTAGGCTGATGAAAATTGTAGTCGGGTGCCGTACTGTGCCCATGTCTCTTGCCAGAACTTGGACGTGAATTTTGGGTCGCGGTCGCTGATGATCGCTGATGGTAGGCCGTGCAGACGAACAACGGTGGAGATGAAAAGGTTTGCTGTATCTTCGGCTGCGATGGTAGTGTGACAGGGTGCGAAGTGCGCCATCTTCATCAAATGATCAATGGAAACGAGGACGACGTCGTTGCCAGTGACGGTGGCCGGGAGTCCCGTGACGAAGTCCATCGTCACGTGTTGCCACGGTCGCTTGGGTGGCTCGAGCGGTTGCAGCAGTCCAGCAGGCCGCTGGCGAGAAGACTTCATGCGTGTCAAACATCTGTATTTGTTATGTTTGTATAGACTGTATAGGAATACCTCTTAGAGGGTACAACACTTAGGTTTATTTGTGTGTACTCTCACTTTACCATCATTCAATTCTAATTCTGATATGGTATCACGCGTAGGTAGGATCCCCCCCCCACCTCCCGCTTCCGCTCATGCCCCCTAGCGCCCCTCCTGGGCCCCGTCGCGCTCTTCTCAGGCCCCGTCGCGCCCCTCCCAGGCCCCGTAGCGCCCCGTCGCGCCCCTCCTGGACCCCGTAGCGCCCCTCCTGGGCCTCGTCGCGGCCCTCCTGGGCTTCGTAGCGCCCCTCCTGGGCCCTGTAACGCCCCTCCCAGGTCCCGTCGCGCCCCTCTCAGGCCCCGTCGCGCACCTCCCAGGCCACCAAGCGCCCCTCCTGGGCCCCGTCGCGGTCCTCCCAGGCCCCGTAGCGCCCCGTCGCGCCCCTCCTGGGCCCCGTAGCGCCCCTCCTGGGCCTCGTCGCGCCCCTCCTGGACTTCGTAGCGCCCCTCCTGGGCCCTGTAACGCCCCTCCCAGGCCCCGTCGCGCCCCTCCCAGGCCCCGTCGCGCTCCTCCCAGGCCCCGTAG
This sequence comes from Closterium sp. NIES-67, assembly GCA_027943415.1. Classification (NCBI taxonomy): domain Eukaryota; kingdom Viridiplantae; phylum Streptophyta; class Zygnematophyceae; order Desmidiales; family Closteriaceae; genus Closterium; species Closterium sp. NIES-67. The sequence goes on from BQMB01000029.1 coordinate 59,052, forward strand.
CGCCCCTCCTGGGCTCTGTCGCGCCCCTCCTGGGCCCCGTCGCGCCCCTCCCAGGCCCCGTCTCGCCCCTCCTGGGCCCCGTCGCGCCCCTCCTGGGCTTCGTAGCGCCCCTCCTGGGCCCCTGTAGCGCCTCTCTTGGGCCCCCCCCGTCGTGCCCCTCCTGGGCCCCGTAGCGCCCCTCCTGGGCCGCGTCGCACCCTGCCCGACCCCGTCGCAGCCGCCCGGCTCCGTCGCGCCCGCCCGGCGCCGTCGCAGCCGCCCGGCGCCGTCGCACCCGCCCGGCCCCGTCGTGCCCGCCCGGCCCCGTCGCAGCAGCCTGGCCCCGTCGCGCCCGCCCAGCCCCGTCGCAGCCGCCTGGCCCCGTCGCCCTTGCCTGGCACCGTCGCAGCCGCCCGGCCCCGTCGCACCCGCCCGGCCCCGTCGCACCCTGCCCGGCCCCGTCGCAGCCGCTCAGCCCCGTCGCACCCGCCCGGCCGCCGTCCCGCTCGCCCGGCCCCGTCGCACCAGCCCGGCCCTGCCGCACTCGCCCGGCCTCGTCGCCCCAGCCCGGCCCCTTCGCGCCCGCTCGGCCCCGTCGCCCCGTCCCGGCCCTGTCGCACCAGCCCGGCCCCGTCGGGCCAGCCCCGGCCCCGTCCTCCGCACTGGTACGGTTCCCCCCCACCCCGCCCTGCTCCGTGCCGCCCCGCACCACACTGTACTGCCTGGCACCGCACTACACCGCACTATACCGCACTGCACCGCACTGTACCGCACTGCACCGCACTGCACCGCACTGTACCGCACTGCACCGCACTGCACCGCACTGCACCGCACTTCACTGCCCTGCACCGCACTGGACTGTTCCTGATGGCGGCGGAGCTTCGCTTCGACGCTGAAGGTCAGCCCCTGGAGTTCGAGGCGTGGCTTGCCGACCTCCGCCGCCAACTCACTGGCCAGCGGCAGGATGGTGAACCGCTTTCCGCACACCTTGACGGTACGCTCCCCTGCCCAGACCCCCCTGCTATTCTGCCCGCTGACCCCACACCCACTGAGCGTGAGTCTACTGCTGCCACTGCCCGTGCGCGCTCTGTCTGGCTTTCTCGCGATGCTGTTGCCCAGCTTGCCATTAGCAACGCCCTTCCCCCATCCGAGCGTCCTCGCTTTAGGTCCCTCACTACTGCTCAGGCATAATTAGATGCTGTCATCAAGCGCTATTCCACCCCTCCGGCTGCCTCGGTGGGTCGCCTGATCCTTCCGATGCTCTTTCCTGACCTTGCATCTTTCCCCACTGTCTCTGACCTCGCTGCCCACCTGCGCTCGATAGATGAGACCTGGCGCGCTGCCTGCACTGACGCCCAGCTTAGAGCCCACCAGCCGCCCATTACCTCTACCCTCTACCTGCTTGCCACCCGCCTCCCTGACCGCCTTGCTGTCGCCCGCGACCGCTTTCTTAGCGTTCACCCCGCAGACCTCACCCTCACTGACTTTGTAGACACCCTGACTGTTATAGAGACCCGCCACCGCTCCATCGCCCAGGCGAGCGGTGTAGTGCCGGTCCCTATCTTTCAGGGTTGTGCCCCCGCTCAGTGCACCTTCTCCGACGGCTCTGCCGCAGTGGCTGAGACTGCTGCTGCAGCGCAGGTCCGTTCGGGGAAGGGCCGCCGCCCCAAGGCTGGGCGCGGCGGAGGAGGCGGCGGGGGTGCGGGCGGGGGTAGTGGTGGGGTCGGGTCGCCTGGTGCTGGAGTGGACGAGGGGGCCCTGCCCAGTTCAGCTGAGTCGCCGCCGCTGCAGGTGCAGCAGCCGCAGCAGCCGCCGCAGTCGCAGCCTTCGCAGCAGCCGCAGCAGCCGTCGCAGACGCGGCAGACGAGTGTCCTCCCGCCAGGGTGGCCCGGCGCTGGCGGTGGCCGGGCGCGTGGTGGTGTGCCGCGTGGTGGCTCTGGCGGCGGGCTTTGTCAGTACCAGATCCAGACCGGTCCTCGCCGCGGCTTCGTTTGCGGTAAGATCGGTCACTCCACTCCCCGCTGCTTTCGTCGCCTGGACGACCTCTTTCGTCAGCGTTTCGGCCCGTCGCCAGACCTCCCGGACTGGCACAGTTTGCTTAGTCGTCAGATTCAGATCTTTGATATGGACATGGATGCCATTGTTTCTGCTCTGCATGTGATGTATGCTGATGACTCTAGTGTGCTTCCGACTTATTACTCATTGTTGCCTAATGTAGGTGTGCCTAGATTAGCCTCCCCTGCTGCGTCAGGCATAGGATCCCCTGCTTTGTGTAGTCTTGGTGCTTCCGCCGTGGTTCCGTCGCCAGACCGCTCGGCTTCGCTTTCCTTCACCTTGGACTCTGGCGCCTCTCGGTGTTTCTTCCGCGACTCCACCACCCTGACGCCGCTTCCTGTTCCTACTGCCGTTTCTCTTGCTGACCCCTCCGGCGGTCCGGTAGTGGCCCGCAGTTCCACCACCCTTCCGTGTCCGGCGGTTCCTTCGGGCTCTCTTACAGGTCTGCATATCCCCTCGTTCTCCAGGAACCTAGTTGGTGTCGGCTGCCTCCAGGACCTTGGCGTCACCACTACGTTCCCTGGCCACGAGCGGTATGCTGTCTGTACCGAGGCCGCCACTGGTGCCCCCCTGTCCACGTTCCCCCGGGACCCGGTGTCCGGCCTGTTCACTCTGGACACCGTGACCCCCCCGGCTGGAGCGCCCCCTCAGGTGGCTGCGTCTACCCAGGTTGCTGCTGCCTGCTCCTGTCGCTCCCTCACTCACCCGACCCTCCTGTGGCACCACCGCCTAGGTCACCCTGCGCTCCCGCGTCTGCGTCACATGTCCCAGCACGGTCTCGTCCTTGGTCTCCCAGGTTCGCTCCGCGCGTTTCCTTCCTCTCCCGCCCCACCTTGCACGCCTTGTGTCGAGGGTCGGCTTCGCCGTGCCCCTCACTCCTCCTCGTTTCCCCCTACCGCCGCGCCGCTGCAGACCCTGCACCTGGACGTCTGGGGCCCCGCCCCCGTCCCTGGGCCGCGTCGAGAGCGCTACTTCCTTGTGCTTGTCGAGGACTTCACTCGTTACACCACAGTCTTTCCCCTGGAGCGCAAGGCCGACGTGCCTGGCGCTCTCATCCCCTGGCTTGTCTCTGCGCGTGTCCACCGCAGTCTCCCTGTCTTGCGTCTTCACTCAGACCGTGGTGGCGAGTTTGCCTCCGGTGTCCTTGGTCGCTTTTGTCGTGCGGAGGGCATCACCCAGACGTTCACCCTACCGGACTCCCCACAGCAGAATGGGGTCGCTGAGCGACGCATCGGTTTGGTCATGGAGGTCGCTCGCGCCTCCATGATCCATGCCGGTGCACCCCATTTTCTGTGGCCGTTCGCTGTGCGCTACGCGTCTCACCAGCTTAACCTGTGGCCGCACCCTCAGCAGCCGCAGGTTTCGCCGACCCGTCTTTGGACTGGGTCTCCTGGTGACGCGTCTGCGTTCCACGTCTGGGGCTGCCTTGCTCACGTCCGTGCCTCCGGCACGGACAAGCTCACTGCCCGCACCCTTCCCTGCGTCTTCCTCGGTTTTCCCCTTGACGCGTCCGACTGGCACTTTTACCACCCACCGTCTCACCGCTTCTTTCACTCTCGTGACGTCACCTTTGACGAGTCCGTCTCCTACTACCGCCGCATTCCCCACCGTGGTCCCCCGGTTACCCCCCCCCTGTTCCTCGTCACCCCTTCCCCGGTAGTCCCTGCCCCTCCTCCTCCTCCTCCCCGTCCCGCCCCCTCTGGTGTGTCTCACGTCACCCCCCTTCCGTCCGTGGACCCGGTTGAGGAGTCTTCTGACTCTGGTGGCCCTCCTGTGCAGTCCTCGCCGGCCGCCCCTCCCCAGGTGTCCCCTCCCCAGTCCCCTCCTCCACCGCCACTACCTCTGCTGCAGCCGTCGTCGTCGCCGCCGCCGCCGCTGCCGCCGTCGCAGCCCCCGTTCGCTGACTCTGGGGGTGCTCGTCCCGGTCGCCCTGGGGGTGGTCCCTCTGGGGGTGCTGGTGTGGAGAGTGCCGGTGGTAGCCGAGGAGCAGCTTGCGGTCCAGGTGTCGCCGTTGTGCCGCCGCAGCAGCGGTCCCCGCCGGTGTCCGCCCTTCGCCTGCTCGGCCTTCCGTCACCCGACCCTGCGTCTGTTCCTCCCCGGCCGTCTCCTCCTCTTCCTGTCTACGGCCCTGTTTTTCCTCCGCCGGACTCGTCCCCGGCTCGTCTCCCCCCTCGTTCCCCTCCTGTGTCCCCTCCCCTGTCTCCTGACCCGACTCCTCCGTCGCACGTCTGGTCTCACCGCCCCTCCCGTGCTCGTCCTGCCTCGCCTGTCTTGCGCTCCCACCCTATGTTGCTTCGTTCCCACGCGTCTCGTCCTCCCCTTCTCCCGTCGCCTCCTCCGTCCTCCCTTCTTGTTGCGCCCCCCCCGCTGTCCGACTACCTTCGTGCCGCTCGTCCTCTCGTTCCTCGGGTCCTTGCCTCTCTCGTTACCGACCCGTCTGTTCCGGTCTCGTGCCTTGACGCTCTTGTCGCTGCTGTCGCTGACTTCGCCTCTACCCGCCGCCTTGACTACGCCACCGCTCTGGTCTCTGACCCTGCCTGTCCTCCGTCTGTCGGGGGTGCTCCTGCCCTTGGCAGTGACGTCCTGGAGGACCGCCAGTTCGAGCTTGCTTTCCTGTCCGAGGCTGCTCCCCATCTCTGTTCCATGCTGCTAGTCCCTGAGGGTGACCCAGACGCTTTCGACATCCCGACCCCTCGCACTTACGCTGAGGCGACTTCGGGACCCTGGGCCTCTCAGTGGATAGCTGCCATGGAGCAGGAGATGGCATCTTGGAGATCCACCGGCACCTTCGTCGACGCAGTTCCCCCACCTGGGGTGAACGTAGTCGATGGCCGCTGGCTCTTCAAGGTGAAGTGCCCTCCTGGAGAGCCGCCTGTCTTCAAGGCGCGCTATGTGGCTAGAGGCTTCAGTCAGCGCGAGGGGGTGGACTTCTTCCAGACTTTCGCTCCGACCCCGAAGATGACTACTCTTCGGGTTCTGTTACACCTAGCTGCTCAGCGTGACTACGAGCTTCACTCCCTCGACTTCTCCACTGCCTTCCTTCAGGGCAGCCTACACGAGCAGGTCTACCTGCGTCGCCCTCCGGGCTTTACTGGCACCTTCCCTCCTGGGACCCAGTGGCTCCTACGGCGCCCCGTCTACGGCCTACGCCAAGCTCCCCGTGAGTGGCACGACACTCTCCGTGCTACCCTTGCTGACCTGCAGTTCTTTCCGTCTTCCGCAGACCCTTCACTCTTCGTTCGTGCTGGCCAGACTCCGTTCTACATCCTTGTTTACGTTGACGACCTGGTCTTTGCCACGGCAGACAGGGACGCACTGGCCTTCGTGAAGGCAGAGCTGCTGAAGAGACACACCTGCACTGACCTTGGAGAACTGCGCCGTTACCTTGGCTTGCAGATCTCCAGGGACAGAGCTGCGCGCACCATCACCCTGACTCAGTCACACTTGGTGCGCCAGGTTCTTCAGAGGTTCAGCCTTCAGTTCTCCTCTGCACAGCCCACCCCTCTGCCTGTAGACCACAGACTCTCCGCTCCAGTACCTGAGGAGTTGGTAGAGCCCAGCGGCCCCTACGCAGAGCTGGTGGGTTCCCTCATGTACCTGATGACTTGCACTCGCCCAGATCTCGCATACCCTCTCAGCATCCTGGCGCGCTTTGTGGCCACAGGCAGACACCGACCGCAGCACTGGTCTGCTGCTAAGAGGGTTCTGCGTTATCTTGCTACTACATCGGGCATGGGGTTAGTGCTTGGAGGACGCAGGCCAGTGGTCCTTACTGGACACACAGACGCTTCGTGGGCAGACGACGCTGAGACACTCAGGTCTACCCAGGGCTACTGCTTCAGCCTTGGCTCAGGTGCCGTCTCGTGGAGAGCTACTCGCTCCTTGTCTGTTGCGCAGTCCAGCTGTGAGGCTGAGATCTACGCTGGTGCCATGGCGGCACAGGAGCTCCGCTGGCTGACCTTCTTGCTCACTGACTTAGGTGAGCGGCCTAGCTCTGCCCCGGTCCTGTTCGCTGACAACAGGGCCATGATCCTCCTGTGTCAGGAGCCTCGACTCGAGGGCAGAGCGAAGCACATTCAGCTGCGGTACTTCCTCCTGCGTGAGCTACAGCAGCGACGTCAGGCTCGCGTAGTACACTTGGCCTCAGGTGCCAACACAGCTGATATCTTTACGAAGGCGCTTGCGCCTAAAGATCATCAGCGGCACTGTGTACAGCTTGGTCTAGTTCCTGTCGCTTCTCACTTGCTAGGACCTTGACTTGTACTGTCCTTTATATGTGTACTCAGACTGGACTTGTGTCCTCTCCCAGTGGCTGGACTAGTAGTGCCGCCCTGCTCTTGTTCTTGCCTTGTTTGTACTCCTTCTGACTGGTCTCTCAGACCCTTGTCTCAGAGGTTGGACTAGTAGTGCCGCCCTGAGCTGCTTGTTTAGGGAATTCCCCTATGCAGTCTAGGGGGTGTGTCAAACATCTGTATTTGTTATGTTTGTATAGACTGTATAGGGTTACCTCTTAGAGGGTACAACACTTAGGTTTATTTGTGTGTACTCTCACTTTACCATCATTCAATTCTAATTCTGATAATGCGCTGGCAGATCGGGCAAGCGGATACGTATCCTGCACATCAGACGCCGAGTCAGGCCAATTATAAAAACGGTGAAGTAACTTTTGGGTTTTATCAACCCTGAAATGACCGTAGAGGTTAGAATCATGGACTTCTTGAATAAGTAATTCGCGGAGGAGTCTGTAGGCGAGAACCCAGATACGGTCAGTACCGGCTTTTAGGAAGTAGGGTCCTTTGGCTATGGTGGCTTGCTGGTGGAGGTTGCGGGTGAAAAAGGGGTCTGTGGTGTAGCCGTGGGTAAATAGGCCAGTGAGCAGCGGGTTGGATTTTGCGACGATGATGGAGGCGAGGTGGGCGGGCGGTCTTGTCAGTGCGTCGGCGATGTTATTCGCCCCTCGTTTGTACGTGATGGTGTAGTGGAAGTTGCTTTCAAGGAAATCAAGCCAGCGAATCTGCCGTGGATTGAGGTTCGGCTGCGCGCGGAGGTACTGTTGGGATTTGTGGTCTGTTCGTACTGTCACGTCGATCCCTGTCAGATAGCAGCGCCATACTGTGAATGCGTGCACGATGGCGAGCATTTCATTGTCGTGGACGGGGTAGTTGCGCTCTGCTGCCTGCAATTTCCAGAACTCGTACGCGATTGGTTGGAGTCCTTCGCTGAAATCTTGTAACAGTATCGCACCGATGGCGAAATCGCTAGCGTCCGTTAAGACTTCGAACGATCGAGATGGGTCGGCGATTCGGAGGACCGGGGGTGACATCGGAAAATTTCTGAGTTCGTCAAAAGCAGCTTGCTGTCTCTCCCCCCACTCAAACAAGGTGCCCTTCCGCAACAGGTCAGTTAACAGTCCGGTTATCCCTGCCATATTAGGGATAAACCATCGGATGTAATTAACGAACCCAAGAAAACTTTGCAGCTCGTGTAAATTCGTCGGCGGCTTCCAGTCGCGAATCGTGGTGATTTTCTTCGGGTCGATTTTGATGCCGTCCGCTCCTACTACATGTCCCAAAAATTCCAGTTCGGATTTTAGGAACTCGCACTTAGAGCCCTTCGTGATGAGCCCGTTTTCTTGCAGCCGCTGGAAAACTTGCTCGAGGTGCTGTTCCCGTGTCTATCTGTAGATCAAAATGTCATCGAGATAGACGATGACACACTTGTCGAGTAGATCTCGGAATGCGCCATTCATGGTGAGTTGGAAAGTGGAGGGCGCGTTCGTGAGGCCAAACGGCATCATTGTGTACTCGTAGCTGCCATAGCGGGTTCGGAACGTCGTCTTGTGGCAGTCGTCAGCGAAGACTCGGATCTGATGGTAACCGCCGCGTACAGTAAGTCGATTTTCGAGAAGAAACGAGCTCCGCGAAGTTGATCGAGAAGATCGTCCGCGTGTGGGATTGGGTAGCGAGACTTGATTGTTCGCCGATTCAGCGCCCTTTAGTCAATGCACATTCGCAGCCCGCCGTCTTTTTTCGGCGTGAACAGGATTGGTGCTGCGAACGGGGACGTGCTGGGCCGAATGAACCCCTTCTCCAAGAGGTAGTCCAGCTGGCTCCGCAATTCCGTGAGCTCGGGCTGAGTCAGCCGCCACAGGGTCCTGATTGTAGGCTGCGCACCGGGTTCCAGGTCTTTTTTGTGTTCCTGGGGGCGCTCGGGTGGCAATCCTGCTGGCAGATCATCCGGAAAAATATCCGGGTACTGTCGAATCAGCGCGGCGAGCTCGGCAGGGACACTGGCACAAAGTGTGTCAATGTCCTTTGGCGTGTCGTCGACCGTCGCTTCGGCCAGGTGGACGGCGTTCAAATCAGCTCCCCGTTTAACTGCTCGCTGGAGGGTGATGGCGTTGACATGTGTCGACAACGGATCCCTCCCACGCCAGCACGGAAGTACGCGCCACCCGTTCGCACAGTGCACGCTGCATTCGCCAGTTGTCTGGTCGATCCTCGGGTTGTATTTTCGCAGCCAATCACGCCCAAGCAGAATATCGCAGCCGTCCAGCATCGTGGCCAGCATGGGCATGCTGAAACCGAAATCGTCGCCACACTTCATCCGCACCATGCGCACTCGTTCTCGAATTGCAAGTGGAGTTCCGTCCACCAGTCTCGCGTCGATTTCAGGTAGACATTTCTCCAACGTCAGCTTCAACTACTTTGCTGTTGTCACGTGTATGAGGCTGTGAATAGCCCCGCCATCCACAAATAACTTTATTTTTTTGCCGTTCACCTTGCCTTCGACCAGCACAGGGTGATCTTCAGGTTTGCTCCCGTTATTGGTCCGAGTGCGGTCGATAGCATGTATCGGTACCACAACTTGGTGGGAACGTTGAAGTTCGGGCGACAAAGCCTCGTCAGTAGGGGGCCCGTCTGCTATTGACTTTTCCCATTTCCCGGCTTCTCCTTGTCGTTCTTCATCTTCTTAGGTGCCGTCGGGCAGTACTTAGCTCGGTGACCTGACTTGTCACATCGATAGCATAGCCCGTGAAATGTTTCATTGGGCGCTGACACGCCATTGATCGTGGGGCGGGGAGACTGTCCACGAAATCGACCAACATCCCTGTTGTTCTTTCTCACCCACTGCTGCAGTGCATCGGCTGCTGACGCCAGCTGGACAGCTTCATCGAACGTCTTGGGACGGGACCGCTGCAACTCGTATTGAATATCGAAATGCAGCCCGCTGACGTATTTGTCCCGCCTTTTCGCTTCGCTGAGGTCGTCGACTTGGTCCGCAAGTGCCAAGAACGATGTAGTGTAATCTTGAACAATAGTCACCTGCCGCCAGTTGCGCTGCTTCATGCGAGCGTCGTCTGAGGCGGATGAGTGCTCAAAACGAGCTCACAGAGCTGCGCCCCACTGTTTCCACGTGCGAATCGTGGTCGTACCGAATATTGTTTCTGCCTGTTGATTTGAAGAATCCGAAGTCCCGTCCTTCGCCTGCTTCACTCCTGCCGGAGTCCCAATCGCCAACTGTCGTCGCCACCAATCGAACGCCGGTCCTCGGAGCAGCGACACGGCATAATTAATGCGCGCGTCATCCGTATGCACACTTGCCGCTGCGAAGAATAGCTCCATGCTGAACAACCACCCTTGCACCGTCGTCGCCTTGTCCGAAGGGTTGAACATGGGCGGTGTTGCTGGCTTGAGTTTAATCTTCGTTACAGTTACAGTGCGCATGTCGTCCTGCTCCAACTCCCGTGCGAGCTCATCAAGGACTGTTTCGCTCGCTGCGTCGTCGGCTTCTAACTTGACATCGTCCTCTGCGACTACAGGCGACTCCTGACGCGCTTCACCACGTGTCTGGCGAAGCTCGGTGTTCTCCGTCCGAAGTCTCACGACTTCACTATTCAAACTCGCCATCTGGGCTTGCATTGCCTGCATCTAAGCCATGACCTCGTCTAGCTGGGCTCGAGTCATGATGCGAATGCTACGCCTTTCGGGTAGGGGAAAGGCCGTGACAAGAAAACCGCAAGGGGCGCAAACGCTATCGTAGTTGTGTGAGCTAATAACTCTAGCTCACGGACAACCGCTTTGCAGCCCCGCAGGGTTAACCATGCCTTGGAAATAAACTACCCTGAGAAAGCGGGGTGAACCAGGAAAATAGCTCTCATACCATATCTTATGAATAATAACTGAGAGTGCGCGGAATCATAATCACGAGTACAAGAATGCTAGCCTAGCATTATATAGCGAGAACTCTAGCTAGGCGACGAGCCTAGAGGGCTTGGTTGGGTAAAGGCGCGGTCGAAAGGGTTGGAGGCGGCGCGGGCTCGCCTCGGGGTCGCGTCGGAAATGGACCGGGCCTGGTCTTCCGAGAGTTCGGGTGTACGCGATTGCAGTACAGCCCGGTAAGGAATAAAATTCCTTACACATCTCCTCTAAACCTGGAAGTTACATGCAAACCCCTACAGTCACAATACTGAGTATCCGAGTTGTAAACTCAAACATCTAAGAGCGTTACTAGTATAACAACTACGCAAGCTGGTGCCTTTCAGCCAGCGATGGAGCCACACTGCTCTGCTGTGCTGCCCTTTCCCTGGAGCCCTAAAGCCAGGTCCTACGTGTTTGTCGGTGCGGGCTGGATCCACGGTACAGTGGCCGCAGTGTCATGCCTCTCGATACCTGTAACGCATGGTCAGGAGAAGAATGCACAGGGGCAGGATGGGAGAGACACGGAGATTGTGATGGGCCAAATTGCCCTGTGGGTTGGCCACACTGGTGGCAGACCAATATTGGGGACTCTTCTCTATCAATGCCTCTCTCCTCCCATGCCTCTCCTGCATGCTCTCACCTGCCCCCATGCTACACCTCCATGCATGCTCTATCCGCCCCCCATGCCTCCCCCTTGCGTGCTCTATCCCCCCCCATGCGCCTCCTTTCTTTGTGTTCTATCCCCCCCCTGATCCCCTCCGCTCTGCATGGTCGATCCTCCCCCCATGCGCCTCCTCCCTGCATGCTCTATCCTCCTCAGCCCTCTGCCGTCACCTTACCTCTTCTCACCCCACCCGCTTCCTCCCCCCACCCCTCCCTCTCGTCTCCTCTCCCCCTCGCCTTCCCTCTCATCTCTCCATCCCCCTCCCCCCCCCGCCTCCCTCCTAAGCCATGCGCATCCGTGCAGACGTCTTCGTCTCTGCACTCCCCCTCGCATCTCGCCGCAGCCGGTCACGATCCCTCTGCAGCACTTTCATCCTTACCACACCATCCCCCTTTGCCCCTAAACCCTCTTCGTGTCCTCTCGGGCCACGCATCGCCAATGTCCTTTGCGCGATCGCCTCCTCTCTCGCGCCTCACATCCCCTTCTCACATAAAGAGGTCCCCCCCCCCCTTTCCATTCCCCTCTCCCTCCCTCATACCAATGCGTCTCTCCCTCTGCCCCCGTCTGCGTCTCTCCCCGTTCCTCCAATCACACTACGCCCTCCCCCCCCACCCTCTCCCCCCCCTGGTGCGTCCGCCCGTCCCTCTTTCCATCCTTCACGCACCACTCACCTCCTGCCTCCACCCCCTGCATCATGCCTTTTGCCTCCCGCCAGCAAGCCATCTTCCACCCGCGCCCCTCATCCTCCCTCCCTCTCTCTCCCTCTGCCCGTCGCCCCGCGCCTCCCTCTCTCCCTTCTTCCCAGGCGTCTCTCTCCCTCTCCCCTCTCGCGGTTCCCCCCTTGCCTCCTTGCCACGCCTCTCGCCCTCCCTTGGGCCTCTTCCCCCCCACCTGCGCGACTCACTCCCCCCTTATACTAGACGCTCCTCCCTTACGGGTCTCGCTCCCAGTCCTATCTTGCTCTGTATGCTCTTTCCCGGCAGTATCTACCCCCCCCTCCCCCTCCCCCTCCCTCCAGCGCCTCTGCCTATCCCTCCCTCTTGTGCCTCTCTTCCTCCCCCCTTCCCTTCAACTCCTCCTCACTCTCACCCATGCGCCTCTCCCTGTCGCTCACCACTGCGCCTCTCGCGCTCTACCTCCACCATAAACAGAAGCTCGCTTCCTTCCTAATGGCGCCTCCCCCCTCGAACCCCCTCCCCGACCCATCCCTCTGCCTTCCCCCCCGACCAGCCCCCTTCTGCGCCTCTTGCCCTCCGACTCTCTCCCTCCCTCCCATCCTTCTCTCATCCCCTCCCTCACCCTCACGCTTCAATCCCTCGGTACTACCACCCATGGGTCCTTACCTTTGCCTCTCCCTCGCCTCTCCTTGCCTACCCTCTGGTGCACGCCTCACCTCCCCCTGCCGCGTTCCCAAAATCCGTCGCCTCCCCTCTTCCCGCCGCCTCCCCTCTTCCCGCCGCCTCCCCTCTTCCCGCCGCGTCCCCTCTCCCCACTGCGCCCCCTCCCTCCGTCGCGTCCCCTCTCCTCGGCGCGCCCCCTCCCTCCGTCGCGTCCCCTCTCCTCGTCGCGTCCCCTCTCCCTGTCGCGTCCCCTTCCCTCCTCGCATCTCCTTCACGCGGTCTGTCAGCGTCACTCTCCACGCCCTCTTCTCCGCGGCGCACCTCCTTCCCACCTCCCATTTCCTATCCGCCATGGCTTCCAATTCCCCTAATACATTCCAGTCCGCCCTGGTGTCACATTTCCGCCTCTCCTCTCCTCTCCGCCCTCGCTTCTTTCTTTTCGCAGCGCATTTCCTATCCGCCCTCGCGCTTTTCTTCCGCCCAGCATTTCTTTTTCGCCCTCGCGCCAACTTTCCGCCTCGCCTTTCCTATCCACCCTCGCCTTTCCTATCTACCCTCGCGCCACATTACCGTCTCGCGGCGCCTCCCTGTGGCGCTCTTACTCTCCTAGCCTCATGTTAAACCTTATAATGTACTCGGCGTTTCGATCTTGAGGTGACTCTAGTCCCTTGAGTCTCTATTCTGTTGCTCTTGTCACGCGAAAGCCCCATACTCGATGGTTTGCTTGGTCCCATATTTCCAGGTCAAGTTGGCCCATGCATCTCGAATCGAGTTGCTGTTGGGCTTTCTGGGGCCAGCCCCGAGGGGATTGCCCCTGACTGAGGAATCCGTCTCTCTCGCTTGCGAAAACCCTGCAGGTTTGGCTTGGGCTCATTTTGTGTTCGAGGGGGTGTGGATTCAGTTACCAGCCCGAACCTACATCAAACTGCCCCCAGTTTGATGCAGGTTCGGGTCTGACTTTTCTAATCTGGGACCTGGGCTTTGACACCCCTAGTCACTCCGCTTCCGCGTACGAGCACTTCTCCTACAGGAAAACCGCAGCGCGTCCCTCCTTTAAAGCCCAGGTCCCAAGTTACAAGGCGCGAAGTCCCCCTTTGGAGAGCGCAGCTCGTAAAAGGGGAGCCAGGGTTCGATTGCCTGCGAGGGATGCGAAGAACATGGCTTTGAAAGTTTGGAGGCGAATTCTGCCAACTACCCCATAGCATTCTCTAACGTAAAACAATGAAGACATGAGCAAAACCGTGAGACACAAAAGCTCTGCCACCCACGCAGCAGTGCAGAAAACCAATCAGGAAACCAATAACACAAATTACGATTGTACAGCAGCAAGCAGGAAAAACAAAAACAAAACACGTAATGTGGCAACAACAATGTATGTACGGCACAACATGGCACCATCTCCCCTCAAGCGGCAAATGCGCAACAACAGACATGTGGAAACAAGAGCTCGAGTGCTATGATATGGAAGATGTCAATGAAATATAATGTGGGAATACAAGGTCGCTATTGCAATGAAGGCACGAGGTTATATAGGGGTTGGCGTACTAGGGCGATAACCTCGGGATGTGGGTAGGTTCGGCAATGTGGCCACAGTGCCGGACGCGACTCGGCAAAGTGTTGGGCCGACAATTGAGGCCAAACGTGACGAGTCGAGGAGTTCGGGTGTACGCAGTAGTGGACGACTCAGTAAGGAATGGAAATTCCTTACACTACCCCCCCCCCCCCCCCCCCCCCCCCCCCCCTCCTAAACGAGGTGTTGAGAATAGCCCTGATCATGCGAAGGTTGCAGAAGTCTGCTGAAGCGGCATATCAACGAAGTTTGCGGACAAGAGCCCTGCAGAAAAGCCTATCGACGAAGAGCAGATTTGTCGACAAGGCGAGGCTCTGCGGGAAGTGGCAGAGGAGCAGTTTTCGTTGGTGGCAGAAAAGCGGTTCTGTCGGAGTGGCAGAACAGGAGCGCTTTTTCTGCATATGGCTTCTACATCGACATGTTCTTCTGTAGAAGCGGTCTCGACAGAATCGAGAGTGTACAAGACCCTCTGCCGAATTGGCACCAGGGACCATTCGCAGAAGGGTTGTCCTCTGCCGATGGATCGCGCAGAAGACATTTCTGCAGGCGACCCTTTCGGTAGAAACGACTCTCGGAAATGCGTTCCAACAGGACCTTGGGCAGAGTGGCGCAAGGACCTGTTCGCGCAAAATTGTGTTCTGCCGAAGTTCGGCAGAAAGGCAATTCGGCTATCTCTTCTGTTAATGACCCCCTCGGTAGAGACGAAATTCGGCAGAAGCGCGGCAGAGAGTCATCTCAGACTTCGCTTTTGTGAGAGACCCCTTCGACAGAAAAACGGGGACTTAGTATTTCTGCTGAAGGTACTTTCCGAAATCGCGAGAAAATTGCGATTTCGTAAGTTAACCACAGAACCGATCTGGACCGAAAACGGCAAAATCTACCTACGACATCGAGAAATTGTACACGTGACGCACATTTCGTAACTGCGGAAATATGCGTAACATCTGACAGTTTTATATCTGAAATTGTTAAAACAACTACTTATGGGAGATGGATCATCCGCGGGCGCGTGCAGTGGAAGTCTCCCGAGACAAGGAGAACGTGGAAGGTTTGGCAGAAAGCGGAGTGCGAGAGTCGCGCGGTGTTCTACGAGAAGGAGAAACGCCGAATGGTGAAGGATCAAACGTGGGCGACGGTAGGGACTCTACAAAGGAGTCAAGCTCGAAGAAGAAGAGTGCTGCTGAAGAAGGCTGATCTGGCGGTCGTGACGGCGCAGACAATGCTGCTGACGGCTCTACTGCCTTTCTACCGACAGCCTCGAAGGATGGAGGGTTGCTCATGAATTCGGCTACTTCAAGTTTTCTCCCGACAAAATCGTGGTGCTAAGGCTCCTTGAGGGATGGCACGACTTAGTGTTGTGGGTCGAGTCCATATATCCTCAGCTGGAGATTGCGCAACTGAGGCGGTTTGTCGACGGGTCAACAAAAGCCCCTCCTGTGTCGGATGCATCGCGGTACGCGCAGTTCCGCTCTGCCCAGCTGTTGACATTCATGGTGATCTCGCGCTGCTGCTCGAATGCTGTCAAGATGGCGTTGAAGGCGAGTCGTCTGCGGGTGGATGCGGGCTACCAAGCATGGCGTTTCATCATGAAGACTTGCAAGGCTACTGACGATCTCTACATCAGTCAGTTGGAGCAGAGTCTGGCAAGTCTGGAGATGGCAGAGAACGAGACTGCTATCGCTTACTGCACCCGTGCGCAGCAGTTGCTGGCTAATCTGCAGATGACCAGAGTACGGGGCACCAGTCCCAGCCCCCTCGTCAGTACTCGAGATGAGCGAACCACCTCCCTCGCCCGCGCTACCCGTGCCCAGCCTTGGGGCGGCGACCCTTACCCGGACGAAACTGCGCTGCGGCTGCCACGTCGGCTGTCTCCGCAGCAGGGGCTGTCTCAGCGATAGCAGCAGACCCATCAGAGTAAGTGCACTGAGCGGGGCCACAACCCTGAAAGATAGGGACTGGCACAGTACCGCTAGACTGGGCGATAGAGCGCTGACGAGTCTCTATGGCAGACAGGGTGTCGACAAAGTCAGTGAGGGTGAGGTCAGCGAGGTGGAGACTAAGGAAGTGATCATGGGCGGTGGCAAGGCGGTCAGGGAGGCGGGTGGCAAGCAGGTAGAGGGTAGTGCAGATGGGGGGCTGAAACACGCAAAGCTAGGCCTCAATGCAGGCAGCGCGCCAGGTCGCGTTTAGCGTGCGCAGGTGGGCGGCCAGGTCAGCGACAGTGGAGAAAGACGCGAGCTGAGGAAAGAGCATGAACAGGATCAGGCGACCGACGAAGGCAGAGGGCGGGATAGAATAGCATGCGACAACAGCCTCTAAGAACTCCTGCGTAGTCCTGACCGACCTAAAGCGCGGGCGCTCAGACAAGGGGAGGGCATGACTGATCGCTAGCTGAGCAACAGCGTCACGCGACAACCAGACAGCACAGGCAAGGGCAGGAGAGCGTACTATCGACGTGGATGGCCAGGGAGTGGCCGTCCTACCGCTGATCAGTGAGGTGGCGGCGGTGGTCGACGAGCCACGCGTCAAACTCAACTGGCTGACCCTCCGCGTCAAAGCACAGCACCGAGTCTGCCGTCATGGTCGCTGTAGTAGCTGAAGGGCGGTAGTGTGCAGTATGGGGCGACAGTGAGCGGCGTGAAGCGGTGGCGTGCGGTGCAGTGCGGTACACTGAGGTGCAGTGCGGTGCAGTGTGGTACAGGGCGGTGCAGTGTGGCGCAGTGCGGTGGGGCACTGTGTAGTGCGGTACCACGAGGCCGGCTGGGCGACGGGGCCGGCAGGGCGACGGGGCCGGCTGGGCAACGGGGCCGGCTAAGCGACAGTGCCGGCTAGGTGACGGGGTCGGCTGGGGGACGGGGCCGAATGGGCGACGGGGCCGGCTAGAAGACGGGGCCGGCTAGGCGACGGGGCCGGCTGAGCGACAGGGGTCGGGTTGGCGATGGGGCCGACTGGGCGACGGGGCCGGCTGGGCAACGGGGCCGACCAGGCTACGGGGCCGCGGGGCCACTAGGGGACGAGGCCGCGGGGCCGCTAGGTGACGGGGCTGCGGGGCCACTAGGTGATGGGGCCGCGGGGCCGGTAGGTGACGCAGCCGCGGGGCCGGTAGGTGACGGGGCCGCGGGGCTGCTAGGTGACGGGGTGACGGGGCCGCGGGGCCGTTAGGTGATGGGGCCGTGGGGCCGCTAGGTGACGGGGCCGTGGGGCCGCTAGGTGACGGGGCTGCGAGGCCGGTAGGTGACGGGGCCGTGGGGCCGCTAGGTGACGGGGCCGCGAGGCCGCTAGGGGACGGGGCCGCAGGGCCGCTAGGTGACGGGGCCGCAGGGCCGGTAGGTGACAGTATCGCGGGGCCGCTAGGTGACGGGGCCGCGGGGCCGCTAGGTGACGGGGCCGCGGGGCCGCTGGGTGACGGGGCCGTGGGGCCGCTGGGTGACGGGGCCGACGAGACAGCTAGGACCTACGGGAAGCGCTGGTGGGCGGTGGGGACCTAACCTACTCATGATACCATATCAAACTGAACGAATGACTGGAATGAAGGCATACAAGGAAATATAACCTAGAGGCTGTACTCTCTTAGGCACAACCCTATGTAGTCTATTAACAACATACAGAAATATGTTTGACACTACCTGCCCCTCCCCAGCCGCCACCTCCCCTGCATGTCTACGGCCATGTCTTTCCTCCGCCGGACTCGTCTCCGGCTCGTTTCCCTCCTCCTTCTCCTCCTGTGTCTCCTCTGTCTCCTGACCTGACGCCTCTGTCTTACATCTGGTCTCGTCGCCCCTCCCGTGCTCTTCCTGTCTCCCCTGTTCCGGGCTCTCACCCTATGTTGCTCCGTTCCCATGCGTCTCGTCCTCCCCTCCTCCCGTCGCCTCCTCCGCCGTCGCTTGTATTCGCTCCGCCTCCTCTGTCTGACTACATTCGTGCTGCTCGTCCTCTTGTTCCTTGGGTACTTGCCTCTCTCGTTACCGACCCGACTGTTCCTGTCTCGAGTCTTTTCACACATGTCGCTGCCATCACTGACTTCGCCTCTACCCGCCGCCTTGACTACGCCACTGCTCTGGTCTCTGACCCTGCCCGTCCACTGTCCGTTGGGGGTGCTCCTGCCCTTGGTAGTGGCGTCCTGGACAGGCTCCCAAATTGGTTTTGGGGGTGTCTGATTCATCAAACTTGCTTGTCATCCCTTGGTATGGCCATCAGAGTCGCCTCTTAGAAAAAGTCTGAAAAATCAGAGTAACAAGAGATTTTTTGTCTGATTATTCAGGCTTACCATGAGTTTTTACGCTGATTATAAAACTGGTGTTCTATATGTCTATTTTTTCCTTCCCTTTCCTGATCCAGGGGCTTTCTCTTCTTCCATGCTACTGCTATCTTTGTGCTGGCAACATCACACAGAATTTCGCGTCACCCTCGACCCGGCCCTGCACCGGCGCAAATGGGGCGGACGGAAAGGAATTGGGGGGCGGGCAAAGTAAAATTGCAGGGAGGGAGGGAAATCGCGCCATCCACGGGGCTATTTCGTAAAGGGCCAATGGGCGCCCTCGCACTCACAACCCGCAGCAAACATCGGTAATTTTTTTTAAGGGCCAATCGGCCCCTCACACCCACACCCAGCACAAAGTGGGAGGTGATTTTGGTGAAGGGCCAATCAGCTCCCTCACACAACCCCCATAACGCACTGACCTTTGATTTTGGTGAAGGGCCGGTAACCGCCCTCACAAAGCCCCCCCCAAGCATCACGCCCTGATTTTGGCTAAGGGCCAATCAACGCCCCTCACAGGTAAATCATGCTCCTGTGGCATTACACAAATCAGAGTCATCCCCACATACAAAGTTGAGGCATCAGAGTACACTAATAGGAAAAGTCTGAAAAATCAGCGTAGGTACATAAATCTTCTCTGAAAAATCAGAGTAAAGTACCAAAAGAGAGTCTTCCCAATCAGAGTACACCTCCAAAAAAGTCTGAAAAATGTCTGAATCAGAGTAAAAAGTATGCAATTTGGGGGCCTGGTCCTGGAGGACCGGCAGTACGAGCTTGCTTTCCTGTCCGGGGCCGTGCCTCATCTCTGCTCTACGCTACTAGTCCCTGAGGGTGACCTAGACGCCTTTGACATCCCGACCCCTCGCACCTACGCTGAGGCGACCTCAGGACCCTGGGCCTCTTAGTGGATAGCTGCCATGGACGCAGGGATGGCATCTTGGAGATCCACAAGCGCCTACGTCGACGCTATTCCCCCCACCTGGGGTGAACGTACTCGATGGCCGGTGGCTCTTCAAGGTGAAGCGCCCCCCTGGAGAGCTGTCGGTGTTCAAGGCGCGCTACGTTGCTAGAGGCTTCAGTCGGCGTGAGGGTGTTGACTTCTTTCAGGCCTTCGCCCCGACCCTGAAGATGACTTTTCATCGAGCGTTGCTACACGTAGCAGCACAGGGCGACTACGAGCTCCACTCTCTCGACTTCTCGACAGTGTTTCTTCAGGGCAGTCTGCGTGAGCAGGTCTACCTGCGTCGCCCGCCCGGCTTCACCGGCACGTTCGCCCCGGGGACCCAGTGGCTCCTCTGACACCCGGTTTACGGCCTGCGGCAGGCGCCGCGTGAGTGGCACGACACGCTGCATGCTACGTTGGCTGACCTGCAGTTCTTCGCGTCGTCTGCAGACCCTTCGCTCTTCGTTCATGCTGACCAGACCCCGTTCTACATCCTTGTCTACGTAGACGACCTGGTCTTTGCTACAGCAGACAAAGACGCACTGGCCTCGGTGAAGGCTGGGCTGCTGAGGAGACACACCTGCACTGACCTTGGAGAACTGCGCTGCTACCTTGGCCTACAGATCTCTAGGGACAGAGCAGCACGCACCATCACTCTCACACAGTCACACTTTGTGTGCCAGGTCCTTCAGAGGTTCGGTCTTCAGTTCTCATCCACACAACCCACCCCTCTGCAAGTAGATCACATGCTCTCGGCTCTAGTCCCTGAGGAGTCTGGAGAGCCTAGTGGTCCTTACGCAGAGGTGGTGGGTTGCCTTATGTACCTGATGACTTGCACTCATCCATATCTCGCATACCCCTGCCTTAGTGGTTGGACTAGTAGTGCCACCCTGAGCTGTGTGTCTCTTGCCAGGCACAGCCCCTCATCTAGCTTAGGAGGTGTGTCAAACATATTGTATACTTATTATAGGCTAGATAGGTTCGTACTCTTAGAGGGTACAACCCCTTGTTTCTCTCATTCTAGTCAACTTGTTTACTCTGAGACTTACCTCTCTGCGTTGTGCCTTACCAAGCTCATAGCTAGCTGGCTTTTCTTGCTTCGTGATTATTTTCTTTCTCTTCTTCACCGCTGTTAGCTCGTCTTAGTTTTATAGGTTCTATTAGCTGCTGCTCACCACGCTCGCTGACTCTAAGGCGCTGTGAGCGTGGACGCTGTGCTCTCAGGCACCGCTCTTTATGGCGCGTGACTCTCTGGTGTCGTGAGTGCGGACGCCGTGCGCACAGGAGCCCCTCTCTGGCGCCGTGCGCGCTGACGTCGTTCGCGCAGGCACCGCTCTCTCTGGCGCTGTGCGCGCGGATGCCGGCGCCGCGCTTTCAGGCTCGCGGCTCTTTGGAGTCGTGCGTGCAGACGTCGTACGCGCAGAAGCCTCGCTTTCTAGCACGGCCCTCCCTGGCGCCTTGTGCGCTGACGCCGTTCGCGCAGGCGCCGCCCTCTCTAGCGCCGTGCCCGCGGACGCCGTGCGCGCTGGCGCCGTGCTTTCTAGCGCGCGTGTCGCTGGTGCCGTGCGTGCGGATGCCGTGCACGCAGTGCTTTCTGGTGCAGCCCTCTTTGGCGCCGTGCGTGCGGACGCCATCCGCGCAGGCGCCAGGCTTTCTGGCGCAACCCTCTTTGGCGCCGTACACTCGCTGGCCTTATGTGCACAGGCGCCGCGCTTCGTGGCGCGGCCTGTTGGCGCCCTGGCACAACCGTTTCTGTGCCCCGTGTGCACATCCCGCTATCTCATTTGCGCCGTGCGCGCTGATGCCTAAGCCCCCCAACAACCATTTTCCCCTCCCTTCCGCTCGTTGGCTTGTTTCTTTTCCCTCTCCTCCACTGCAGCTGTAAGGGTAAATACCAACGAGGGCTTTAACCTGCACACCGTCTTGGAAGAGCTCTCATTTCTTGCTATCAGCCACGCACTCCCGCTGTTTGAGCGTCCCCGCTTTACCACTGTAGCGAACGCCCAAGCATTCCTAGAATCTGTCATTCCGCGCTATTCTACCCCCGCCACTGCCTCTGCTGGATGCGTGATCCTCCCCATGCTGTTCCCTAATCTTACATCCTTACCCATTGTCGCCGACTTTGCCGCTCACCTCCGCGCGCTTGAGACAAGCTACCGCGCCACTAGCACTGAGGCACAGCTCATTGCCTTTCCGCCGCTGCTCTATGCTACCCTTCATCTCATCGCCACACACCTCCCTGACCACCTAGCCATAGCCCGCGACCACTTCCTTAGTCAGCACCCGGATGACCTCACCCTTACCGCCTTTGTCACCACCCTGTCTGAGATGGAGACCCGGTAGCGCAATATTGCTCAGTCTAGCGGTACTGCGCCGGTCCCTATCTTTCAAGGCTATGCTCCCTCCTAGTGCACTTACTCTGACGTATCTGCTGCTATTGCTGAGACCGCTGCTGCGGCCTCAGCGCAGAAGCGTCCGGGTAAGGGTCGTCGCTTCAAGGGGGGGTGTGGTGGAGGGAAGGGGGGTGGAGGTGGGGAGGGTGGCGGTGGTGAGGGCGGAGATGGTGGTTCAGATGTAGCAGCAACAGCAGTAGACGCAGCCTCAGCAATAGTAGCAGCATCCTCAGCACCCGCCGCACCCGTCGTCGCAGCAGCAGCAGTCGCCGTGGGGACCCCTGCCGCCGAGGTGGACTGGCGACGCTAGTGGCAGTGGTCGTGGTGGGGGCGGGTGCAGCTCGGTGTCAGGTGGCAACTCTAGTGCGGTCACCTGCCTGTACAAGCTTCAGACCGGCCCTCGCCGTGGCACTGTCTGGCTTTGGCTTGGCCACACCGCCGACCGCTTCTACCGCCGCCTGGACGACCTGTTTCGCCACCGCTTCGGTCCTGCGTTGGACCCTCCGGATAGGAACGCCCTAGCTCGACGCTGTGTGCCTCTCTTTGAGCTTGTCTGTTATACTATGCTGATGAGTCTATCAGATTAGGAATGCTATGTCTGTCATGTATGCTGATGACTCCAGTGTCCTTGGACCCTATTACCCAGTGTTGCCTAGTGTAGGTGTGTCCCCTTTGTGTAGTGTAGGATCCCCTGCTGCCTCAGGCGTAGGACCCTCTGCCTTGTTTAGGTTCCACACTATTCCCTTCGCCGGATGCCGCTACCACTTCGCTCTCCTTCACGCTTGACTCTGGTGCGTCCGCCTGCTTCTTCCGCGACCGCACTTCGCTCACGCCGCTTGCCACCTCTGCCGCTCTCGCACTTGCTGACCCCTCCTCAGGTCCGGTAGTTGCACGTACCCTCCCCTATCCGGCGGTCCCCTCGAGTTCTCTTACAAGCCTGCACAACCCCTCGTTCTCTAGGAACCTAGTTGGTGTCGGCTGCCTTCAGGACCTCGGCGTCACCACTACGTTCCCCGGACACAAGCGGTATATAGTCTGCACCGAGGCCACCACTGGTGCCCCTCTGACCACGTTCACCCGGGACTGTGTGTCAGGTGTGTTTACGCTTGACACTACGTCCCCCCGGTGAGGGCGTCCCCCCAGGTTGCCGAGGCTTGCTCGTGTTGGTCGCTCACTCACCCGTCGCAGTTGTGGCACCACCGCCTAGGTCACCCTGCACTCCCGCGTCTGCGTCACATGTCCCAGCACGGTCTTGTCCTATGTCTCCCTACATTGCTCTCTGCTCTCCCTCCCTCGCCTGCGGCACCGTGCACGCCCTGCAGCAAGGGCCGGCTGCACCATGCCCCTCACTCCTCCTCGCATCGCCCTGCCACCGCGCCACTATAGACACTGCGCCTGGACGTCTGGGGCCCAGCCCCTGTCCCTGGGCCGCGTCGAGAGCGCTACTTCCTGGTGCTTGTCGACGACTACATGCGCTACACCACGGTGTTTCCCCTCGAGCAGAAGGCCGACGTGGCTGACGTTCTTATCCTGTGGGTCGTAGCTGCGTGAGTCAGCCGAGGTCTCCCCGTGCTGTGTCTCCACTCCGACCGTAGCGGCGAGTTTGCCTCTTGTCGGCTTGGTCGGTTCTGACGTGCGCACGGCATCACCCAGTCATACACCCTGCCGAACTCCCTACAGCAAAATGGGGTCGTTGAGCAACGCATCGGTTTGGTCATAGAGGTGGCTCGTACCTCCATGATCCATGCTAGTGCACGCCATTTTCTGTGGCCGTTTGCTGTTCGCTACGCCACTCACCAGCTGAACCTGTGGCCCCACTCCCAACGGCCGCGTGTTTCCCCGACCCTCCTCTTGATCGGGTCTCCTGGTGACGCGTCTGCGTTCCACATCTGGGGATGTCTCGCTCAAGTTCGTGCCTCTGGCACGGACAAACTCACTGCCCGCACTGTCCCCTGTGTCTTCCTTGGTTTCCCCCTTTACTCGTCTTACTGGCACTTTTACCACCCGCCATCTCACCGCTTCCTTCACTCGTGTGACGTCACGTTTGTCTCCTTTTACCGTCGCTTTCCCCACCGAGGTCTCCCGATCTCCCTGCCCCTGTTCTAGTTCCCACTCCCCTGGTAGCCCCCTGCTCCTCTTCCCCTCTGTCCTGCCCTGTCTGGTGTGTCTCACGTCACTCCCCTCCCCTCGTTTGTCCCGATCGAGTAGTCGGCTGACTCTGGTGGCCCTGCAGCGCAGTGCTCGCCGCCTGTTTCTGCCTCGGTGTCTCCTCCACCGCCGCCGTCGCCGTCGCCGCAGCAGCCGCAGCCGTCACCGCCGCAGCAGCAGCAGGCGTCCGTGGGCTCTGGGGGTGGCGTCGGTGCTGGAGAGGGTCCTTGTTCTGGGGGTGCTGGTACTCGGGGTGCTAGTCGTGGGTTACTGTCGTGACTTGTCCCGGCAATCTCGGGGGTGGCACCGGTATAGGAGAGGGTTCTTGTTCTGGGGGTGCTAGAGTGGAGTTTCCCTTGGGCAGCTGTGGTGCAACTCGAGGTTCCGCTGTCGGCGTGGAGCAGTCGCAGCAGTCGCCGATGGTGTCAGCCCTTCGCCTCCTCGGTCTTCCTTCCCCTGACAACCTACCTGCGCCTCCCCCGCCGCCGCCTCCCCTGCCTCTCTATGACCTTGTCTTTTCTCTGCCGTACTCGTCTCCGACTCGTTTCCCCCCTCGTTCCCCTCTTGTGTCTCCTCCTCTGTCTCGTGACCCGACGCCTCCATCTCATGTTTGGTCTCGACGCCCCTCCCGTGCTCGTCCTGTCTCCCCTGTTCCCTGCTCTCACCCTATGTTGCTCCGTTCCCACGTGTCTCGTCCTCCCCTCCTCCCATCGCCTCCTCCGTCATCGCTTGTAGTCGCTCCGCCTCCTCTTTTTGACTACATTCATGTTGCTTGTCCTTTTGTTCCTCGGGTCCTTGCCTCTCTCATTACTGACCTGACTGTTCCTATCTCGAGTCTTTCTGCGCTTGTCTCTAATGTCCCTGACTTCGCCTCTACCCGCCGCCTTGACTACGCCACTGCTCTGGTCTCAGACCCTGCCCATTCTCTGTCTGTCGGGTGTGCTCCTGCCCTTGGCAGTAACATCCTGGAGGACCGGCAGTACGAGCTTGCTTTTCCGTCCGAGGCCGCGCCTCATCTCTGCTCCATGGTGCTAGTCCATGAGGGTGACCCAGACGCCTTTGACATTCCGACCCCTCGCACCTACGCTGAGGCGACCTCGGGACCTGGGCCTCTCAGTGGATAGCTGTCATGGACGCTGAGATGGCATCTTGGAGATCCACTAGCGCCTACGTCGACGAAGTTCTCCTGCCTGGGGTG
Source organism: Closterium sp. NIES-67 (assembly GCA_027943415.1). Taxonomy (NCBI): domain Eukaryota; kingdom Viridiplantae; phylum Streptophyta; class Zygnematophyceae; order Desmidiales; family Closteriaceae; genus Closterium; species Closterium sp. NIES-67. The sequence goes on from BQMB01000029.1 coordinate 83,801, forward strand.
AACGTAGTCGATGGCCGGTGGCTCTTCAAGGTGAAGCGGCCCCCTAGAGAGCCGCCGGTGTTCAAGGCGCGCTACGTTGCTAGAGGCTTCAGACAACGCGAGGGTATTGACTTCTTTCAAACCTTCGTCCCGACCCCAAAGATGACTACTCTTCGGGCGCTGCTACATGTAGCAGCACATCGTGACTACGAGCTGCACTCTCTCGACTTCTCCACAGCGTTTCTTCAAGGCAGTTTGCACGAGCAAGTCTACCTGCGTCGTTCGCCAGACTTAATCGGCACCTTCGCTGCGGTCCTTATAGGGCACACAGACGATTTGTGGGCCGACGACGCTGAGATGCTCAGGTCCTCTCAGGGCTACTGCTGTAGCCTTGGTGTAGGCGGGGTCTTGTGGAGGTCCACCCTCTCGTCATTAGTTGCACAGTCCAGCTGCGAGGCTGAGATCTACGCTGGTGCCATGGCAGCACAGGAGCTTTGCTGGCTGACTTTCTTGCTCACAGACTTAGGTGAGCGGCCTAGCTCTGCACCGGTCCTTTACGCTGACAACAGGGCCATGATCCTCCTGTGTCAGAAGCCTCGACTAGAGTGCAGAGCGAATTATATCCAGCTGCGGTACTTCCTCCTGCGCGAGCTACAGTAGCGTCGCTAGGCCCGTGTAGTACACTTGGCCTCCGGTGCCAACGCAGCTGATATCTTTACGGAGGCACTTGTGCCTAAAGATCATCAGCGACACTGGGTACAGCTTGGTCTAGTTCCTGTAGCTTCTCACTTTCTAGGGCCCTGATTGTGTCCTATTTTTATATTATCTTGACTGGCCTTGTGGCTCTTGTCCCAGAGGCTGGACTAGTAGTACCGCCCTGGGTTTCTCTTGTTTAGCTTGTACTCTTGCTGACTGGTCTTTGGACCCTTGCCTCAGAGGTTGGACTAGTAGTGCCACCCTGAGGTGTGTGTCTCCTGCCAGGCACTGCCCCTCATCTAGCCTAAGGGGTGTGTCAAACATATTTGTATATGTTATAATAGGCTACATAGGCACATAGGTGTATTTGTATATTTGTATATGTTTGTACTGCAGTGGTGGATATATGCCAAGTGCAAAATGCAAACTGCGGTTATCGTTGTCGGTTTTGAAGCTAACCTTCCATAACGTACATGTCAACCCTGTTTGCAGCAGTGAAGCATTCGTGTACCGTCTCATACATTCACATTATTATGCGTGTGCATGGTATGTGGGTCTTTCAAAAGCTTGGTGTTGGTATGCGATTCTGTTATTCCGCTGCCGTATTTATCGAGGATGGAATGGTAGAAGCAGTGCACAACCCCAAACGATCCACCACATATTGAACGTGAGCATATTTTCCATTTTGTTTGTTTTGTGTGTTATTTTATCCGTTCGTGTGTTTCAAGTGTTGTCACTGTGGTGTTAATTATTGTTTGTGTATGTAATGGAATGGAGGAGAATGTGTGATGGGTTGGTCCATGTAATATGTGGATGTTTCGAAAGGTTTGTGTGCAATTCTTGCATAAAACTAAGAATTGTGACAATGTACGTAATTAAACCATTGTCCGTCGTAGTTATCGACGAACACTGGTAGACGAAACATACATTATAAGTGTATTAGAGCAGTATGCGAATGTAAAATACAGTAAGAAAAATAATTTAAACATGTAGTAATGCTAGCTTACAAAAACATGAAACTGCATTTGGCTGGTTGACTCCCAACCAAAGCTGCGACTAGTACCGAGCGGTGGCGAGGTTCGCCATAATTGATGCCGTTGACTTCGGTTCCCGCCAATATTTTCGCTTGACTCTTCGCGATTGCTGTTTTGGCGGCTTTGGGTGGTTTGGTGGGGGCGTTTCTCAAGGTAACGAATTGACTAGGATAGGGCATACAGGGTAGTTTTCCTCTAAGTGTTATACTCTCTATGATATGCTCCTAGCTAGCCTATAAACATATACAAATATATAGGTTGACACACCCCCTAGGCTAGAAAAAGGGCAGTACCTGGCATGAGACACGAAGCTCGGGGTGGAACTACTAGTCCAGCCTCTGAGGCAAGGTTCTGAAGACCAGTCAGGAAGGGTACAAACAAGACAAGAGCAAACCAGGGCGGCACTACAAGTCCGGCCAATGGAACAGCAGCCGCAAGGCCAGTCAAGGAAGAAAATATATAAGAGTAGTACACAATCAAGGCCCTAGCAAGTGAGGAGCTACAAGAACTAGACCAAGCTGTACACAGTGTCACTGATGATCTTTAGGCGCAAGTGCCTTAGTAAACATATCAGTTGTGTTGGCACCGGAGGTCAAGTGTACTACGCGGGTCTGGTGGCGCTGCTGTAGCTCGCATAGGAGGAAGTACCGCAGCTGGATGTGCTTCTCTCTGCCCTCGAGTTGAGGCTCCTTACATACGAGGATCATGGCTCTGTTGTCAGTGTACAGGACCAGGGCTGAGCTGGGCCGCTCACCTAAGTCTGTGAGCAAGAAGGTCACCCAGCAGAGCTCTTGTGCCGCCATGGCACTAGCGTAGATCTCAGCCTAATAGCTAGACTGTGCAACATACGACGAGCGAGTGGACCTCCACAAGATGGCGCCTGCACCAAAGCTAAAGCAATAGCCCTCGGAGGACCTGAGCGTCTCAGCGTCATCCGCCCACGAAGCGTCTGTGTGCCCTGTAAGGACCACTGGCCTGCGTCTTCCTAGCACTAGCCCCATGCCCGATGTACTTGCTAGATAACGCAAAACCCTCTTGATAGTGCTGAGGTCGGTGTCTGCCTGTCGCCAGAAAGCAAGCCAGGATGCTGAGAGGGCATGCGAGATCTGGACGCGTGCAAGTCATCAGGTACATGAGGCAACCCATCAGCTCAACGTATGGACCCCTAGGATCTACCGACTCGTCAGGGATTGGAGCCGAGAGCCTGTGGTCTACTGGCAGAGGTGTGGGCTATGCGGAGGAGAACTGAAGGACCCGGCGCACCAAGTGTGACTGTGTCAGAGTGATGGTGCGCGTTGCTTTGTCCCTGGAGATCTGCAGGCCAAGGTAGCGGCGCAGGTCTCCTAGGTAAGTGCAGGTGTGTCTCCTCAGCAGCTCGGCCTTCACGGAGGCCACTGCGTCTCTGTCAGCAGTAGCAAAGACAAGGTCGTCTACGTAGACAAGGATGTAAAACGGGGTCTGGCCTGAGCGAACGAAGAGCGAAGGGTCTGTAGACAATGGGAAGAAATGCAGGTCAGGTAACATAGCATGCAGCGTGTCGTGCCACTCGCGAGGCGCCTGTCGCAGGCCGTAAACTGGGTGCCGGAGGAGCCACTGGTCCCTGGGGTGAAGGTGCTGGTGAAGCCTGGCGAGCGGCGCAGGTACACCTTCTCGTACAGACTGCCCTGAAGAAATGCTATCGAGAAGTCGGGAGAGTGCAGCTCTTAGTCACGCTGTGCTACTACGTGTAGCAGCGCCCGAAGAGTAGTGATCTTCTGGGTCGGGGCGAAGGTCTGGAAGAAGTCAACACACTCGCGCTGACTAAAGCCTCTAGCTACGTAGCGCGCCTTAAACACCAGCGGCTCTCCAGGAGGGCGCTTCACCTTGAAGAGCCACCGGCAATCGACTAAGTACCCCCAAGTGGGGGAACTGCGTCAACGTAGGTGCCGATGGATCTCCAAGCTGCCATCTCTGCGTCTATGACAGCTGTCCACTGAGAGGCCCAGAGTTCCGAGGTCTCCTCAGCATAAGTGCGAGGGGTCGGGATGTTGAAGGCGTTTGGGTCACCCTCATGGACTAGCAGCATGGAGCAGAGATGAGGCGCGGCCTCCGACTGTCGGTCCTCTAGGACGTCACTGCAAAGGGCAGGAGCAGCCCTGACGGACGGAGGAAGGGCAGGGTTAGACACCAGAGCGGTGGCGTAGTCAAGGCGGTGGGTAGAGGCAAAGTCAGCGACAGCAGCGACAAGAGCATCAAGACTGGAGACATGAACGGACGGATCGGTAACGAGGGAGGCGAGTGTCATGGCACTGTGATAACCCTGTCGATCCTCTCTTTATCTCTAGGGAGGGTACTAGGGAGGCTTTCCTCGGGGAAGGTGAATATATGGAGCCTAACCCTCCTGATGACATTCCTTCTTGTCCCAGTGGTTAGGACTGGTGACTTAATGACTGCGAGGACTCGAGGTACAAGAGGATTAGCGGCACGGAGGAAGTCAGACAGAGGAGCGACAACAAGTGACGACGAATGAGGCAAAGGGAGGAGGGGAGGACGAGATGCGTGGGAACGAAGCAACATAGGGTGAGAACGCTGAACAGGAGAGACAAGACAAGCACGAGAGGGACGGCAAGACTAGAAGTGGGACAGAGGCGTCGGGCCACGAGACATAGGAGGAGACACTAGAGGAGAACGAGGGGGGAAACGAGCCGAAGACGAGTCCGGCGGAAGAAACACACGGCCGTAGACAATCAGGGGAGCCGACGGCAGAGGAGGCGCAGGCGGGAGGTCGGGGGAAGGGAGACCGAGGAGGCAAAGGGCGGACGCCGGCGGCGACTGCTGCTACTGCTGCCACGCCGACACCAAAACCTCTAGCTGCACCACAGCTACCTCTGGGAAGCTCCACGCCAACACCCCCAGAACGAGAACCCTCTCCAGCAGCCGAGGCGACGAGCTGGGCCAACGAGCGCGGGGCTATGAGGGTGGGCTAGCGAGCGCGGGGCAAGGAAGGCGGGCCTAGCAGCGCGGGGCGACGAGCGGGGCATGCAGGCTAGGATTAGGGCTACGACTAGAGCAAAGACTAGGGCTAGCACTAGGGCTAAGGCGGAAGCGCGGGTGGGCGAGGAGGACCTAGCCTAGCGTGATACCATCTCAAGGTCGAATAGAGTAGGATAGTGAAGCAACGGGTGAGTGGGCGACCGACACGAGAAAGCCGCAGCGACCTAGGTAGACGCAGGGCCTGGGGAGGATGCACCAACCGGGGGGGGAGCAGTGTCAAGCGTAAACAGGCCAGACACCGGGTCCTGGAGGAACGTCACAAGGGGGGGACCTGAGGTGGCCTCGGTAAAGACAGCATACCGCTTGTGACCAGGGAACGTAGTGGTGACGCCGAGGTCATGAAGACAGCCGACACCAACTAAGTTCCTGGAGAACGAAGGGATGTGCAAGAATGTGACGCGTCTGCGTTCCACGTTTGGGGCTGCCTCGCTCACGTTCGTGCCTCTGGCACGGACAAGCTCACTGCCCGCATTGTTCCCTGTGTCTTCCTCGGTTTCCCCCTTGACTCGTCTGACTGGCACTTTTACCACCCGCCGTCTCACCGCTTCTTTCACTCTCTGATGCCACGTTCGAGGTTTCCCTGTGTCTCCTTTTACCACCGCTTTCCCCACCGAGGTCTCCCAGTTTCCCCACCCCTGTTTCTGGTTCCCACTCCCCCGATAGCCCCTACTCCCTTCCCTCCCCGGCCTACTCCGTCTGGTTTGTCTCACGTCACTCCCCTCCCGTCGGTTGTCCCGGTCGAGGAGTCGGCTGACTCTGGTAGCCCTTCGGCGCAGTTCTTGCTGCCTGACTCTCCCTCCGTGTCTCCTCCTCCACCGTCGGAATTGCCGCCAAAGCCGCTGTCGTCGCAGCCGCAGCAGCAGCAGACGTCGCCGACGCAGTAGCAGCAGCCGTCGCGAACGCAGCAACAGCCGTTTGTGGACTCTGGGGGTGTTGGCGTTGAGGCGGGTGCTAGTCCTGGGGTTCCTATCGTGGCTTGTTCCGGCGGGCCTATGGGTGGCACCGGTGCTGGAGAGAGTTCTCGCTCTACGGGTGCTCGTTCTGGGGGTGCTGGAGTGGAGTGTTCCGGTGGTAGTCGTTGTCCAGCTGGTGGTCCAAGTTTCAGCGTTGAGCAACAGCAGCAGCAAACGCCGCCGGTGTCTGCCCTTCGCCTGCTCTGCCTTAGCTCCCCTGACCGCTTGCCTGTGCCTCTCTCACCCTCTCCTCCTCTTCCTGTCTACAGCCCTGTGTTACCTCCACCGGACTCGTCTCCGGCTCATCTCCCCCCTCGTTCCCCTCTTGTGTCTCCTCCTCTGTCTCCTGACCAAACGCCTCCGTCTCACGTCTGGTCTCGCTGTCGCTCTTGTGCTCCTCCTGTCTCTCCTGTTCCGCGTTCTCACCCTATGTTGCTTCGTTCCCACGGGTTTCGACCTCCCCTCCTCCCATCGCCTCCTCCGTCGTCGCTTGTTTTCGTGCCTCCCCCTCTGTCTGACTACCTTCGTGCCGCTCGTCCCCTTGTTCCTCGGGTCCTTGCCTCTCTCGTTACCGACCCGTCTGTTCCTGTCTCGCGTCTTGACGCTCTTGTTGTTGCTGTCGCTGACTTTGCCTCTACCTGCCAGCTTGAATACGCAACTGCTCTGGTCTCTGACCCTGTCCTTCCTCCGTCCGTCGGGGGTGTTCCTGCCCTTAGAGGACCGGCAATACGAGCCTGCTTTCCTGTCTGAGGCTGCTCCCGATCTCTGTTCCATGCTGCTAGTCCTTGAGGGTGACCCAGACGCTTTTGACATCCCGACCCCTCGCACCTACGCTGAGGCGACCTCGGGACCCTAGGACTCTCAGTGGATAACTACCATGGAGCAGGAGATTGCATCTTGGAGATCCACCGGCACCTACATCGACGCAGTTCCCCTGCCTGGGGTGAACGTAGTCGATGGTCGGTGGCTCTTCAAGGCGAAGCGCCCCCTGGAGAGCTGCATGTGTTCAAGGCGCGCTGCGTGGCTAGAGGCTTCAGTCTGCGCGAAGAGGTGGACTTCTTTCAGTCCTTCGCCCCGACCCCGAAGATGACTACTCTTCTAGCGCTGCTACACGTAGCAGCACAACGTGACTACGAGCTGCACTCCCTCGACTTCTCCACTGCTTTTCTTCAAGGCAACCTACACGAGCAGGTTTACCTGCGCCGTCCACAGGGCTTCACTATTACCTTCCCTCGTGGAACCCAGTCGCTCCTCTGGCGCCCGGTCTACGGCCTGCAACAAGCGCCCCGTGAGTGGCACGACATGTTACGTGCTACGCTAGCTTACCTGGAGTTCCTTCTGTCCTCTGCAGACCCCTCGCTCTTCGTTTGTTCAAGTCAGACCCCGTTCTACATCCTTATCTATGTAGATGACTTGGTCTTCGCTAGTTCAGACAGACGCACTGGCCTCCGTGAAGGCTGAGCTACTGAGGAGACACGCCTGCATTGACCTAGGAGAGCTGGGATGCTACCTTGGCCTTCAGAGGTTCGGTCTTCAGTTCTCCTCCGCACAGCCCACACCTCTGCCAGTAGACCACAAGCTCTCAGCTCCAGTTCCTGAGGAGTCAGCAGAGCTCAGTGGCCCTTACGCATAGCTGGTGTGTTACTCCATGTACCTGATGATTTGCACTCGTCCAGATCTTGCATACCCGCTCAACATCCTGGCTCGCTTTGTGGCCACTGGCAGACATCGACCACAGCATTGGTCGGCCGCTAAGAGGGTTTTGTGTTATTTAGCAAGTACATCGGGCATGGGGTTAGTGCTGGGAGGACGCGGGCCAGTGGTCCTTACATGGCACACAGACGCTTCTTAGGCAGACGACACTGAGACCCTCAGGTTCTCCCAGGGCTACTACTTTAGCCTTGGTTCGGGTGCCATCTCGTGGAGGTCCACTCGCTCCTCGTCTGTTGCTGAGTCTAGCTGTGAGGCTGAGATCTACGTCGGTGCCATGGCGGCACAGGAGCTCCGCTGGGTGACCTTCTTGCTCACCGACTTAGGTGAGCGGCCTAGCTCTGCCCCGGTTCTGTACGCTGACAACACGGCCATGATCCTCCTGTGTCAGGAGCCTCGACTTGAGGGCAGAGCAAAGCACATTTAGCTGCGGTACTTCCTCCTGCGCGAGCTACAGCAGCGTCGCCAGGCCGGCGTAGTACACTTGGCCTCCGGTGCCAACACAGCTGATATCTTTACTAAGGCGCTTGCTGCTAGCGGCACTGTTTGCAGCTTGGTCTAGTTCCTGTAGCTACTCACCTGCTAGGACCCTGATTTTGTACTCCTCTTTATATATACCTTTCTGACTAGCCTTGTGGCTTCGCTTCCAGTGGTTGGGCTAGTGGTGCCGCCCTCGTTTGCTCTTTTCTTGTTTGTACTCTTGGTGACTATTCTTCGAGCCCCTGCCTCAGAGGTTGGACTAGTAGTGCCACCCTGAGCTGCATTTTTCTTTCTCATCACTACCCCTCATCTAGCCTAGGAGATGTGTCAATTGATACATATGTTTGTACTGTATTCCCCCGTATAAAACACCCGCCGGAATTAAGCTCCCCCTTGGTAGCTTGAGCGGGTATGGGTTTTGATTTTTTCTGGATATACCGTATTCGCCCGGATAGAAGACCATTGGGTCTTGTCCAATACCCCCTAAGAATTTGGAGGTTTGTCTTATAAACGGAAGGAATAGGGGGTCTTATAATTCTAAAAACGGAACCCATTTACGTATACGAAAAAATGCATGTATTATGCCCTGCTACTGCCTCACGTCCATATCGAGTTGTGGGCCAAGAGAAATGTTGCGGTTCGGCCGCAATCATTATGTCAAAAATGCGCTTGCGAGAAAAATTCTGCCTATGCAATTTATGGCAGCGAATTTTAGAGCATTCTTCGCCAGCTGCGACAGCATTGCGCCAGCAAATTCCTAATACACGACCCAGGGAGGGTCTTTTGTCATACCTATACAAAATCCATGTCTTATAAACCGAGTACCCATTTATAAGAAAACAGCCGGATAATAGACCCGAGGGTCTTCTATTCACCCAGGTATCTGGGCGTTGACGGTACACAAAAACCTACTCTCTGACGTGAAAACTTTTGAACACCCCCCTATCAAAATGCTAGAATGAGTAGATTGAGTGAGTAGAAGGGTATATGACCTAGTGAGTTGTACCCTCTAAGGCACAAACCTATACAGTCTACAATAACATACTAAGATATGTTTGACACACCCCCTAGACTGTATAGGGGCAGTACCTGACGAGAGAACAAGCAGCTCAGGGTGGCACTACTAGTCCAACCTCTGAGGTAAGGGTCTAAAGACAAGTCAAACGAGTACAGACCAAGGCAAGAGCAAGACCAGGGCAGCACTACTAGTCCAGCCACTGGGAGAGGCCACAAGGCCAATCAAGGTAAAAAATCTATATATGGGTCTGTACACAATCAAGGCCCTAGCAAGTGAGAGGCTACAGGAACGAGACCTAGCTGTACACAGTGCCGCTGATGATCTTTAGGCGCAAGCGCCTTCGTAAAGACATCCGCTGACACCGAAGGCCAAGTTTACTACGCAAGCCTGGCGGCGCTGCTGTAGCTCGCGCAGGAGGAAGTACAGCAGCTGGATGTGCTTCGCTCTGCCCTCAAGTTGCGACTCCTGACACAGGAGGATCATGGCCCTGTTGTCAGTGTACAGGACTGGGGCAGAGCTAGGCCGCTCACCTAAGTCAGGGAGCAAGAAGGTCAGCCAGCGAAGCTCCTGTGCCGCCATGGCACCGGCGTAGATCTCGGCCTCACAGCTGGACTGGGCAACAGACGAGGAGCGACTAGCTCTCCACAAGATGGCACCTGAACCAAGACTAAAGCAGTAGCCCTGGGAAGACCTGAGGGTCTCGGTGTCCTCTGCCCAAGAAGCGTCTGTGTGCCCAGTAAGGACCACTAGCCTGCGTCCTCCTAGCACTAACCCCATGCCCGATGTACTTGCTAGATGATGCAAAACCCTCTTAGCAGCCGACCAGTGCTGAGGTCGGTGTCTGCTTGTGGCCACAAAGCAAGCCAGGATGCTGAGAGGGTATGCGAGATCTGGACGAGTGCAAGTCATCAGGTACATGAGGAAACCCACCAGCTCTACGTAAGGACCACTTGGCTCTACTGACTCCTTTGGAACTTGAGCAGAGAGCCTGTGATCTACTGGAAGAGGTGTGGGCTGTGCGGAGGAGAACTAAAGACCGAACCTCTGAAGGACCTGGCGCACCAAGTGTGACTGGGTGAGGGTGATGGTGCGCGCTGCTCTGTCCCTGGAGATCTGCAGGCCAAGGTAGTGGCACAGTTCTCCTAGGTCAGTGCAGGTGTGTCTCTTCAGCAGCTCTGCCTTTACAAAGGCCAGTGCGTCCCTGTCTGCAGTGGTGAAGACTAGGTCGTCTACGTAAACAAGGATGTAGAACGGAGTCTGGCCAGCACGAACGAAGAGCGAGGGGTGTGCAGAGGACGGAAAGAACTGCAGGTCAGCAAGGGTAGCACGCAGCGTGTCGTGCCACTCACGGGGCGCCTGCCGCAAGCCGTAGACTGGGCGCAACAGGAGCCACTAGGTCCCCGGAGGGAAGGTACCAGTGAAGCCCTGAGGGCGGCGCAAGTAGACCTGCTCATGTAGGCTACCCTGAATAAAAGAAGTGGAGATGTCGAGGGAGTGTAACGCATAGTCACGCTGTGCCGCTACATGTAGCAACGCCCGAAGAGTAGTCATCTTCGGGTCGGGGCGAAGGTCTGAAAGAACTCCACCCCCTCATGCTCACAGAAGTCTCTAGCCACGTAGCGCGCCTTGAACACAGGCGGCTCTCCAGGAGGGCACTTCACCTTGAAGAGCCAGCGGCCATTGACTACGTTCACCCCAGGTGAGGGAACTACAGTGAAGGAATTTTTTGGCCTTGAAATTGTGGTCTTTGATGATAAAAGCATGTTACGCTATTTATATTGTATGCTACTAGTACTCATGGGCCACACACATTCTGCATTAGGGCGTTAGGGCTCAAACACAAGTATGTCTTATAAGTAATATCGAAATTACACAAACTTGTACACAATTTTAGGTAACTCACTCGATTCGGACAATTACCTCCCACCGAGAGCCTAGACCGAGTTCTTTCCTGCATTTCTCGCTCGAAGTAGGTTTCACACGTAGAGCTTCACGATACCCTTCCTGAAGTCTTCGCCAAGCTCCCTGCCATGATGCGTCCGATAAGAACGCGTATTAAGGACCGACTCTTGACCCTGCTTCATCAGGGTCGTAGTTTTCGTCAGATTGCGAGCATGTTAGGGATAGGGAAAACTACAGTTCAGAAATATGCGGAACAGGCATCCCAGCGCACCAGCCGCCTAGCAGTACGACCAACGGTACCTCGATCAGGCCGCCCTCATTTGCTTTCGGTGCGTGACCGACGATGTCTTGTGCGTTCCGTAACTTCAGGGGCTGTCAAAACGAGTGTAGAGGCCGCAAAACAGTTACAGTTAGTACAGGGCATTGAGGTCTGCCCGCGCACAGTACGAAATGCCCTGAAGCTGTCAGGGCTTGTCGCTGTACAGCAACCGAGGAAGCCACGTCTTTCGGCACGTAACATCCGAGATCGCTTGGAATTCGCCCGTGCACACCTAGACTGGACTATCGAGGACTGGAATTGGGTGATCTGGTCGGATGAGACCAAGATCAACCGCTTTTGCAGCGATGGCCGCAGCTTCGCTTGGATCCGCGATGGCGCGGCTCTTCAAGCGCATCAGGTGAAGTAGTGTGTGAAGCATGGGGGCGGGTCCATAATGATATGGGGATGTATGACCTATGATGGCCCCGGTTTTATGTGTAAGATTGAAGGGCGCATGGATGGGCAGCTGTACCGTGCGATCTTGCAGGATGAGCTTGCTCTGACTATCGATTTTTACTCTCTAACCGCCAGTGATGTTATTTTCCACCAAGATAACGACCCTAAGCACAAGAGTAGGCTTGTGCAACAGTTCCTTTCTGAGCAGGAATACTCACTCCTGCAGTGGCCTTCCTCCTCCCCAGACCTAAATCCAATCGAACACCTATGGTCTCACCTCAAACGTGAGCTCGCCAAGTATGAGTACCCCCCTTCAGGCATGCTTCAAACTTGGGAGCGAGTGCAGGAGACGTGGGAGAGTATTGGAGCAGAAGTCTGTAGGGGATTGATAGATAGTATGCCTAGGAGGGTGAAGGCCGTTGTAAGGGCAAAGGGAAGATGGACTAGGTACTGATTTTGGACAATGTTATGCCTTGTTTGAAATGGGAACTATTTGTCCTAATGTACATCCATGTATCTAATGCTATGAACTTTGGCATAACAAAACCTAATATGGCTAGTGTTGGCATTTTACGTGTGCTGTTGCCTTTGTCTACCAGGCCATTAAAGCCTGTCACATTATTAACTTCCCAATAATCAGCAACTGACAATTTTCCACAAAATTGCCCAACATGCGGACAATTTCTGCCGTCACTGTACGTCGATGTAGGTGCCGGTGGATCTCCAAGATGCCATCTCCTGCTCCATGGCAGCTATCCACTGAGAGGCACAGGGTTCCGAGGTCGCCTCAGCGTAAGTGCGAGGGGTCGGGATATCGAAAGCGTCCGGGTCACCCTCTGGGACTAGCAGCATGGAACAGAGATGGGGAGCAGCCTCGGACAGGAAAACAAGCTCGTACTTGCTGTCCTCCAGGACGTCACTGCCGAGGGCAGGGGCACCCCCGACGGACGGAGGACGGGCAGGGTCAGAGACCAGAGCGGTGGCGTAGTCAAGGCGGCGGGTAGAGGCGAAGTCAGCTACCGCAGCGACAAGAGCGTCAAGACGCGAGACCGGAACAGACGGGTCGGTAACGAGAGGGGCAAGGACCCGAGGAACAAGAGGACGAGCTGCATAATGGGAGTCAGACAGAGGGGGGGGAGCAACAACAAGGGAGGATGGAGGAAGCAAAGGGAGGAAGGGAGGACGAGACGCGTGGGAAGGAAGCAACATAGGGTGAGAGCGTGGGACAGGGGAGACAAGGCGAGCACCGGAGGGACGGCGAGACCAGACGTGAGACGGAGGCGTCGGGTCAGGAGACAGAGGAGGGGACACAAGAGGGGAACAAGGGGGAAGACGAGCCGGAGACGAGTCCAGGGGAGGGAACATAGAGCCGACACGAAGAGGAGGAGACGGCGGGAGAGGCACAGACGCGTGGGCAGGGGACGGAAGGCCGAGCAGGCGAAGGGCTGACACCGGCTACGACTGCTGCTGCGGCGGCACGACGCCGACACCGGGACCACAAGCTGCTCCACGGCTACCTCCGGAACACTCCACTCCAGCACCCCCAGAAGGAACACCCCCAGAACCCGAAACCCCTCCAGCACCGGAACCACCCCCAGGCCCGCTGGGACAAGCCAAGACAGGAACCCCAGGAGTAGGACCCACCTCAACGCCAGCACCCCCTGAGTCGACGAACTGCTTCTGATGTGGTTGGGGCGGCGGCAGCTGCGACGACGGTTGCGGTGGCTGCGGCTGCTGCGACGGCGGCGGCGACAATGGCTGCTGAGGCGGCAGAGGAGGAGACAATGGGGGAGGGGCAGGTGGCAAGGACTGCGCCGCAGGGCCACTAGAGTCTGCAGACTCCTCGACCGGGACAACTCAGGGGAGGGGGGTGACGTGAGACACACTAGACGGGGCAAGACGGGGAGGGGGAGGGGCAGGGGCGACTGGGAAATGGGGAACTTGGAACAGGGGGGGAGTAACCGCGGGACCACGGTGGGGAAAGCGGTGGTAGAAGGAGACGGACTCTTCAAAGATGACGTCGCGAGAGTGAAAGAGACGGTGAGACGGCAGGTGGTAGACGTGCCAGTCAGACGAGTCGAGAGGGAAACGAAGGAAGACACAGGGGACGATGCGTGCAGTGAGCTTGTCCGTGCCAGAGGCACAAACGTGAGCAAGGTAGCCCAAGATGTGGAACGCAGACGTGTCACCAGGAGACACGGTCCAAAGAAGGGTCGGCGAAACCTGTGGGTGCTGGGAGTGCGGCCACAGGTTAAGCTGGTGAGCGGCATAGCGAACGGCGAACGGCCACGGAAAATGGGGTGCACCGGCATGGATCATGGAGGTACGAGCCACCTCCATGACTAAACCGATAGGTCGCTCAGCGACCCCATTCTGTTGCCGGGAGTTCAGCAGGGTGAACGTCTGGGTGATGCCCTCCGCAAGGACACCGGAGGCAAACTCGCCACCACGGTCGGAGTGGAGACGCAAGACACGCGGTGAACACGCCCAAAGACAAGCCACAGGATAAGGATGTCAGGAACGTCGGCCTTTCGATCCAGGGGAAACACCGTGGTGTAGCGCGTGTAGTCGTCGACAAGCACTAGGAAGTAGCGCTCTCGACGCGGCCCATGGACGGGGGCGGGGCCCCAGACGTCCATGTGCAGGGTCTGTAGCTGTGCGGTGATGGGGGGGAACGAGGAGGAGTGAGGGGAATGGCGGAGCTGGCCCTCGACGCAGGGCGTGCACGGCGGCACTGGGGAGAAGGGCAACTCGGAGAACGACCCTGGGAGACCTAGGACAAGACCGTGCTGAGATATGTGACGCAATCGCGGGAGCGCAGGGTGACCTAAACGATGGTGCCATAGAAGTGTCAGGTGAGTAAGCGACTGACACGAGCACGCCGCAGCAACCTGGGTAGACGCAGCCACCTGGGGAGACGTCCCAACCGGGGGGGGCGCGGTGTCCAGTGTGAACAGGCCAGACACCGGGTCCCGGGGGAACGTGGTGAGGGGAGCACCAGTGGCGGCCTCGGTACAGACAGCGTACTGCTTGTGACCAGGGAACGTAGTGGTGACGCCAAGGTCCTGGAGGCAGCCGACACCAACTAGGTTCCTAGAGAACGAGGGGATTTGCAGGCCTGTAAAAGAGCCCGAAGGAGCCGCCGGACACGGAAGGGTGGTGGAGCTACGGGCGACAACCGGACCTGAGGAGGGGTTGGCAAGGGAAACTGCGGCGGGAGCAGCAAGCGGTGTCAGCGTAGTGTAGTCGCGGAAGAAACACCAGGAAGCGCCAGAGTCCAGGGTAAAGGAGACCGCAACAGTGGCGGCCGAAGTTGGAGCGGCGAGGGAGGAGCCAAGGCTAAACAAGGTAGGGGATCCTACGATATGATATGCTCCTAGCCAGCCTAATAACACATACAAATATATATGTTGACAGCATTCGCATGCGGGAGATTCCATCATTCTATTTGCTCAGATTGCGCAGGTTCGCCCTTAGCGGGCACTTCCACTGGTGTTAAATTCGTTCCAAGCCCTGAGGCGAAGGCAGGTACTGTAGCACCTAGTCAACATTGCAACTCGTGCTACGACAACCGAGTGCGTTTGTGGGGTATCTGAATGCGCCCATTCCAGATTATTTCCTCCCCGGGGCCTAAAGCTGAGTGTATGCCGTAAATGTGCTGCCTTGGAACGCAACACCCAAGCGAGTAAGCTCGTCTTCCATGCTTCCTACCGGTGTGCACTCTCGCATCTGTCTGTCCACTGCTTCCGCCGCCGTGTTACTCCTGCACCCGCCCAGCTCGCCCATCACCGCCTCCAGCTCTGCTGCAATGGACCCCATGGTCGGCCGCGCCGCGCAATGCTTGGCAGTGCACCGCAGCGCCAGCTGCAGCATCCTCAGCACCAAGACATCCTGCGCCTCCATACGCGCGTCCTTGAGGCTCGCAACCACCAAGGCTGGGGTGCTGCTGGCCTGGGCGAGCTGCTGCTTCACCTGGAGGCATGATGGCAAGGCAAGTGAACAGGATTTTGAAAGGCTGATTTGGAGGTGGGGAGGAGTATTGGAAACATACACTAGGGATGTTCAGGACCACGGGTGACGGACTTGAGACCATGAAGAGACGGACAGCTGTCGGAGAAGTGCGAGGTGAAGAAAGGTGAAGAACGGCTCACCCAGGATACGATGTTCACAGGGAGGTTGGACTCCTCATCAGAGGAAATGGCTAGCAATCCCTCAACGGCCGACCACCCCGTCATCAGCTCAAGAATGAGGACGCCAAAGCTGCACATGCGGGTGGATAGTGAAATGGTGGAGGCAAGAGCAAGAGAAGGATTTAGATTTGGGGTAGTCGAAACCAATTTACAGAGATCAAAGCTCTCTACTGATTCCTAAGAATGATTCCTGAGCAAGCCTCACGGGAAATGCTCGGACGTATTGCGAGACCGTTGCTCACCTGTAGACATCGGTGGCGGTGGTGGCTTTATTGGATGCAACATATGAGGGGTCCACATAGCCCGGTGTTCCCACCACCCGAGTACTCCGAACTGTGGTGCCCTCTCCCATCCTCACTAGCCCAAAGTCCGAGATCTTAGCCTGCACACACACATATGGAGTTCAATGGATGCGAGCACGGATGAATGACTACAGTAACATGCTAAATGGAGATACCTTGCCATTTTCTTTCGTGCACATATAGCTCCACGTACATGTACCGTTGTGCGCGCTCGATTGCACAGAACCGATGCAGCAAGGAAATGATCAATAGCAGGCAGCACACTGGCAACAGATCCACATGTTCTTCTCGGGCAGGATGTTGGTATAAGAGAGCAGGAAGCTGCACTAGCAACGAAGGTCCACTTGCCTGCATGTTCTGGTCTAGCAAGATGTTGGCTGGCTTGATGTCACGATGCACGATGCCAAAGCTGTGGAGGTACTCGAAGCCCCGTGCCGCCCCCATGAGGATGTCCATCCGCTGCTGGAAGCTCAGCGGTACGGGAGCAGCTGGAGGGCAGATGGGAGGGGGATGGGGTGGTGGATTGGAATGTGGAGAACTCTGGATACAGGAAGGGGGTTCGTAGAGGAAGTAAGACAATGAGCGAGATTGTGATGACGAGTGGTGCAAGGCAAGTGTCGAAATGGCAAGGAGGAGTGAGAGAGTGCTGCACTTGAGCAGGCGAATGTGACCCTTGATCCTTGGTGCTGCACTTGACCCTGCTCTACCTGAACACAGGAACTCCACCTCACATCACCTACATTGTGAACCCCCTCAGAAACCCACTGCACTTGTCCTACAGGCGTTCCCAACTTACATCGTCCTACAGCTGGACATTGACAATGCCTTCAACAGCTGCCAGCACTGTAGCTTCATGCAGGTACTCCAGTGGAGCCCACTCGCCCTGCTCACCCCGCTCGTACTCACCCTCTATAGCGCGCCGTCACCACTCATCCTTGATGCAGCCTTCAATGGGGCAGAGATCAGCAGCAGCAGAGGCGTGCGCCAGGGCGATCCATTGGGGCCGCTGCTTCGCTGCAGCCATTCAACCAACGGTGACGCGGGTGGCGAACTGCTGCCCCGAAGTGATCGTCCTGGCCTACGCTGACGACATCACTGTCCTCGGCCCACCAGCAGCGGCCACCAAGGTTTTTCAGCTACTGCAAGAGGGCCTGCAGGAGTGCGGCTTGCAGTGCTCCCCTGCGAAGTCGGTCGGCTGGTCGCCAAGCGCAACGAGCACAGCCCTCCTACCACCAGGAGTGATACGAGCGGAGAAAGGTGTACGTGTCCTTGGAAGCCCGGTAGGGGAGGCTCAGTTCTGCACATCCTACCTCCGTAACGCACTAGCCAAGGCGGCAGCACCCCTTGGCCAGCTGATCGAGCTCCACCCCCAACACGCCCTCCTCCTCCTCTCGCGATGTGTGTCACGGCGCGCCTCCTTCCTCCTCCGCTCGACGCCGGCAGACGACCTGCCACTGGGGGAGTGGCGGGGATGGAGCGAGGATCTGGTACGGGCAGCACTAAGAGCAGCAAAACTCCAAGTACCGCGAGGCGAACTTGAGTGGAGCCTCACATGGCGTCAGTCCACCCTAACCATCACACAGGGAGGCCTGGGGATTATTGACCCCACCACAGAAGCGCCGGTGGCATTCCTAGCATCGACGCTAGAGGCGGCACGGCTCCTTGCAGAAACCCGCCCGCCTGAGGGACTGCTCCGGGAGGCGAAACAACTGCTACCGCTCCACACGGCCATCCGTGATATGGAGTCCCACCTTCCCGAAGGGGCGATGGCCAAACTCGCAGAAGCGCGTACCTCCACCCCAACAAGCGCCCTGCAGCACCGGCTAAGCCTCGACATCAACGCCCACCGAGCCGATGAGCTATTCGCGGACACCCTCCTGGACCGCCCCGGCCGGGAGAACGCCCATGGCACCCACCTCACTAGCTTGAGGGGCACGGGAGCCGGCGACTGGCTGCTAGCCCTCCCATCCCGGCCTGACCTCTGCTTCACACCAGCTCAGTTCGGGACGGTGCTAGCATTTCGCTTGGGCCTTCCCCACCCCGTCACGGGCGGATGCTCCTGCAGAAATGCAGCCATCCCAGACCCCAACCACATACTCCGGTGCAACGAGGGCGGGTACCCGAAGAACCTCCACAACGACCTTGTGTATGCGACGCTCCGCATGGCTAGGGAGGCGAAATTCAGCGTCTACCACGAAACCACCCAGTTCACCACCCCGATGAACCGGAAGCGTGTAGACCTGGCGGTTCGGGACCACGAGAGCGGTGCAACGTGGATCACAGATGTCTCGGTCACCGACCCCGTGCTCCAGCGACGCGACCTCAATGCAGACGGCCACCTTGGCTGGGCGGCGAAGGAGGCGGCTCGGGCCAAGGAACGGGAGTATGAGGACCGGCCGGCATGGGTGGGCTTCTATGCCCTGGCGGTTGAGACCTATGGGGCGTTAGCCCCTTCCACGGCCCAGTTCCTGCAGCTACAGGGCGACCACGCTGCCCTGGTCCAGTTCAGGGCCAACCCACTCACTACTCCGGCCAAGAAGCTGTTCTCCCACTTCCGGCAGAGGTGGTCAGTGCTCCTGCAGCGGCTGCAGGCGAACACCCTCATCTCCCGCAGAGGCATAGCCCTGGATGCCGCCTACCCCCAGCCTGAGGCCGACCCGTGGGCGCCGCACCTTGGGGATGTATATGATACCCTAGACGTGGACGAGCCCTAGGGGGGCTGGGGGAGGGGGTGGTCCATAGGTAGCTCGTTTTTGGGCCATTGGTAGTATTGCCTCTTTCCTTCACATGCCCAGGTGTAGCCTGTACCCAAGAACCGTCATCAATACAAGGACTGCTTGAGAGAGGGAGAGAGAGAGAGAGAGAGAGAGAGAGAGAGAGAGAGAGAGAGAGAGAGAGAGAGAGAGAGAGAGAGAGAGAGAGAGGAAGAGAGAGAGAGAGAGAGAGAGAGAGAGAGAGAGAGAGAGAGAGAGAGAGAGAGAGAGAGAGAGAGACCGAAAGAGAGAGAGAGAGAGAGACAGAGAGAGAGAGAGAGAGAGAGAGAGAGAGAGCAAGAGAGAGAGAGAGGGAGAGAGAGAGAGAGAGAGAGAGAGAGAGAGAGAGAAAGAGAGAGAGGGAGATATAGACGTAGAGAGAGAGAGAGAGAGAGAGAGAGAGAGAGAGAGAGAGAGAGAGAGAGAGAGAGAGAGAGAGCGAGAGAGAGAGAGAGAGTAAGTATGTCCACTATCATCTCCACTATTTGGAGGAATGCCTTGGGTCGCGGTCGCTGATGATCGCTGAGGGTATGCCGTGCAGACGAACAACGGTCTGTATCTTCGGCTGTGATTGTTGTGCGATAGGGTGCGAAGTGTGCCATCTTCGTCAGACGATCGACGACGACCAGGACGGCGTCGTTGCCCGTGGCGGCGGCTGGGAGCCCCGTGACGAAGTCCATCGTCACATGTTGCCACGGTCGCTGGGGTGGCTCGAGCGGTTGCAGCAGTCCAGCTGGCCGCCGTCGGGAAGACTTCATTCGTAGGCAGATCGGGCACGCGGATACGTATCTCTGCACATCAGATGTCGAATCAGGCCAATAATAAAAATGGTGAAGTAACTTCTGGGTTTTATCAACCCCAAAATGACCGGAGAGGTTAGAATCATGGACTTCTTGAATAAGTAATTCGCGGAGGAGTCTGTAGGCGGGAACCCAGATACGGTCAGTACCGGCTTTTAGGAAGTAGGGTCCTTTGGCTGTGGTGGCTTGTTGGTGGTGGTTGCGAGTGAAAAAGGGGTCTGTGGTATAGCCGTGGGTAAATAGGCCAGTGAGCAGCGGGTTGGATTTTGCGACAATGATTGAGGCGAGGTGGGCGGATGGTCTTGTCAGCGCGTTAGCGATGTTATTCGCTCCCCGTTTGTACGTGATGGTGTAGTGGAAGTTGCTTTCGAGGAAGTCCAGCCAGCGAATCTGCAGTGGATTTAGATTCGGCTGCGCGCAGAGGTACTGTAAGGATTTATGGTATGTCCGTACTGTCACGTCGGCTCCCGTCAAGTAGCATCGCCACACCTTGAATGCGTGCACGATGGCGAGCATTTCTTTGTCGTGGACGGAATAGTTGCGCTCGGCTGCCTGCAACTTCCTAGACTCATACGCGATGGGTTGGAGTCCGTCGTTGAAATCTTGTAACAGTATCGCACCGATGGCGAAATCGCTAGCGTCCGTCAAGACTTCGAACGGTCGAGATGGGTCGGCGATTCAGAGGACCGGGGGCGACGTCAGAGAATTTCGCAGTTCATCGAAAGCAGTCTGCTGTCTCTCCCCCCATTCAAACAAAGTGCCCTTCCGCAGCAGGTCAGTTAACGATCCGGTTATCCCTGCCATATTAGGGATAAACCTCCGGACATAATTAACGAACTCGAGAAAACTCTGCAGCTCCTGTAAATTCGTCGGCGGCTTCCAGTCGCGAATCGTTGTGATTTTTTTCGGGTCGATTTTTATGCCGTCCGCTCCCACGACATGTCCCAAAAATTCCAGTTCGGATTTGAGGAACTCGCACTTGGAGCCCTTCGTGATGAGCCGGTTTTCTTGCAGCCGCCGGAAAACTTGCTCAAGGTCCTTGAGGTGCTGTTCCTGTGTCTTGCTGTAGATCAGAATGTCATCAAGATAGACGATGACACACTTGTCGAGCAGGTCTCGGAATACGCCGTTCATGGTGAGTTGCAAAGTGGAGGGCGCGTTCGTGAGGCCAAACGGCATCACTGTGTACTCGTAGCTACCATAGCGGGTTCGGAACGCCGTCTTGTGGCAGTCGTCAGCGAAGACTCGGATCTGATGGTAACCGCCGCGTAAGTCGATTTTCGAGAAGAAGCGAGCTCCGCGAAGTTGATCGAGAAGATCGTCCGCGCGTGGGATTGGGTAGCGAGACTTGATTGTTCGTCGATTTAGCGCCCTGTAGTCGATGCACATTCGCAGCCCGCCGTCTTTTTTGGGCGTGAACAGGATGGGTGCTGCGAACGGGGAGGTGCTGGGCCGAATGAACCCCTTCTCCAAGAGGTAGTCCAGTTGGCTTCGCAACTCCGTGAGCTCCGGCTAAGTCAGCCGCCACTGGGTCCTGATTGTAGGCTGCGCGCTGGGTTCCAGGTCAATTTTGTGGTCCTGGGGGCGCTCGGGTGGCAAGCCTGCTGGCAGATCGTCCGGAAAAATATCCGGGTACTGTCGAATCAGCGCGGCGAGCTCGGCAGGGACACTGGCACAAAGTGTGTCAATGTCCTTTGGCGTATTGTCGACCGTCGCGTCGGCCAGGTGGACGGCGTACAAGTCAGCTCCTTTTTAAACCGCTCGCTGGAGGGTGATGGCGTTGACATGTGTCGACACCGGATCTCTCCCACGCCAGCTTGGAAGTACGCGCCACCCGTTCGCACAGTGTACGCTGCATTCGCCAGTTGTCCAGTCGATCCTCGGATTGTATTTTCGCAGCCAATCACGCCCAAGCAGAATGTCGCAGCCGTCTCGCGTCGTGGCGAGCATGGGCATGCTGAATCCGAAGTCGTCGCCACACTTCATCCGCACCATGCGCGCTCGTTCTCTAATTGCAAGTGGAGTTCCGTCCACCAGTCGCACGTCGATTTCGGGAAGACATTTTTCCAACGTCAGCTTCAACTGCTTCGCTGTTGTCACGTGTATGAGACTGTGACTAGCTCCGCCATCCACAAATAGCTTTTTTTTTTTGCCGTTAACCTTGCCTTCTACCAGCACAGGGTGATCTTCAGGTTCGCTCCCGTTATTCGTCTGAGTGCGGTCGATAGCGTGTATCGGTACCACAACTTGGTGGGAACGTTGAAGTTCGGGCGACAAAGCCTCGTCAGTAGGGGGCCCGTCTGCTACTGACTTTTCCCATTTCTCGGCTTCTCCTTGTCGTTCTTCGTCTTCTTGGGCGTCGTCGGGCAGTACTTAGCTCGGTGACCTGGCTTGTCACATAAAAAACATAGCCCGTGAAATATTTCATCGGGCGCTGGCACGCCATTGATCGTGGGGCGGGGAGACTGTCCACGAAAACGACCAACATCCCTGTTGTTCTTTCTCGCCCACTGCTGCAGTGCATCGGCTGCTGACGCCAGCTGGACAGCTTCATCGAACGTCTTGGGACGGGACCGCTACAACTCGTATTGAATATCGAAATGCAGCCCGCTAACGTATTTGTCCCGTCTTTCCGCTTCGCTAAGGTCGTCGACTTCGTCCGCAAGTGCCGAGAACGACGCAGTGTAATCTTGAACAGTAGTCACCTGTCGCCAGTTGCGCAGCTTCATACGAGCGTCGTCTGAGGCGGATGAATGCTCAAAACGAGCTCGCAGAGCTGTGCCCCACTGTTTCCACCGGCGAATCGTAGTCGTACCGAATATTGTTTCTGCCTGTTGGTTTGAAGAGTCCGAAGTCCCGTCCTTCGCCTGCTTCACTCCTGCCGGAGTCCCAATCGCCAACTGTCATCGCCACCAATCCAACGCCGGTCCTCGGAGCAGCGACACGGCATAATTAATGCGCGCATCATCGGTGTGCACACTTGCCGCCATGAAGAACAGCTCCATGCTGAACAGCCACCCTTGCACCGTCGTCGCCTTGTCCGAAGGGTTGAACGGGGGCGGTGTTGCTGGCTTGAGTTTAATCTTCGTTACGGTCACAGTACGCACGTCGTCCTGCTCCAACTCCCGTGCGAGCTCGTCAAGGACGGTTTCGCTTGCTGCGTCGTCGGCACTTTGCTTGACCTCGTCTTCGGCGAGTCCAGGCGACTCCTGACGCGCCTCACCACGCGTCTGGCGAAGCTCGGTGTTCTCCGTCCGAAGTCTCACGACTTCACTGTTCAAACTTGCCATCTGGGCTTGCATTGCCTGCATCTGAGCCATGACCTCGTCTAGCTGGGCCTGGGACATGATGCGAATGCTACGCCTTTCGGGCAGGGGGAAGGCCGTGGTAAGAAACCGTAGGGGGCGCAAACGCTATCGTAGTTGTGTGAGCTAATAACTCTAGCTCACGGACAACCGCTTTGCAGCCCCGCAGGGTTAACCACGCCTTGGAAATAAACTACCCTGAGAAAGCGGGGTTAACCAGGAAAGTAGCTCTGATACCAGATGTTATGAATAATAACTGAGAGTGCGCGGAATAATAATGACGAGTACAAGAAGGATAGCCTAGCATTATATAGCGAGTGCTCTAGCTAGGCGACGAGCCCGGAGGGCTAGGTTGGGTACAGGCGCAGTCGAAAGGGTCGGAGGCGGCGCGGGCGTGCCTCGGGGCCGCGTCAGAAACGGACCGAGCCTGGTCTGCCGAGAGTTCGGGTGTACGCGATTGCAGTACAACCCGGTAAGGAATAAAATTCCTTACACAAAAACCTGTCTGGTTACCGAGAGCGCTGAACCTCGCACGGCGTGTGAAAGATGGGCTCGGTACGAGTCTGGCACGCGCCGCCTCCTTACCTTTCGACTACGCCTGTACACAACCTCGCCCTCCAGGATCCTTGCCCAGCTAGGGCACTCTCACTATATCTTGCTAGACTCCACCTGTGCTACTTCGTACATCCTCTAAAACGCTGAAAACCGAGTACACCGCCAACCGAACGTGAAACGAGCCTCGCCGAAACCGCCAATCAACCAGCGTGGTCCCAGGTCCACGCAAGGTTGGCGTCCGCCCTCGGCGCCAGCTGGCGGGGGACCCCTCGCATGATTGGTGGCGCGGGACTCGGCGTGGTTCGTGTGAAGGCTCGGGCGGGGCCTGCTCCGCTTGCAGATGATGCCAAATCTCCGCCTGGCCCTGGCCGTGGTTCTGCACGTCATCCCTGCTTCCCTCCCCTCCCCTCCCCAACCAGCAACACACTGCTGCCGCGTCACCATCGATTGTGCAGTGCACTTCGGAAATTGACACAAGCTAGCGTGCTTGGCCAACGCACCATTCTCCATCCGCTGAGTTGGACAAATCTGCCATGCAGCATACAGTACCCCACAGTACAGTTCGAACTGTCACATCACAAGCCAGCAACAAGCTGTGAGTGACAGAGGACTTATGGCCTGACACTAAACTACACCCTGACATTCGACATTTCGCCCGGAAATTGAAAGCAAGCGTACAGGGTGTCACGCAAACGGAAAACCACTCCGAGAGGATTCCCCCAAAACTTTCCCCTACTCTGAGCATCAGTGCCCAAATTTTGCCAACCGGAAATCGGGTTTTGCAGTGGCAACTCTGACCACTCAGGGTTGGCTAAAATGTTCAAGGTCTGGGCTTCCACCTTTTCTTACGAACACTACATGCCTTTACACTGCATGCCATATATACACTTCGTAATGCAGGATTCTTCGGGCACAATCAAGGGGCTAACATTCAATTATAATCATCACACCTAGACAAGTTTGAAAATACCCAGCAAACATTGATATGTAAACATAATGAACTAGTCGAACGCTCGTTATACTTATGACTTGGGGTAAGTATTGTGCAAAATACACCCTATGCATCAGCAGGTCAAAGGCTCGGGGCATTGTACATGTAGGGCTGAGAAATGCCCTTAGGATTGTTGGGCTGAGAAAAACCCTTTAGGATCTTTTGCAGAGACTAAGTCCCAGCTGTAAAGACTTGAGACTTGGAGTAGTGCAGCGGAAGTTGAGGCAGTTGAACCCTTGTACTAGTATGTGAGAACAAGTGATTGATTAAAGAAACAAGCATACAGCAATATATAGTAGATAAGAAAGCAGTTGTAGAATACAGTTACAGGAACGGTTTATCGAGTCGCACAGCGACTCGATTGCCGCTTCGGTTACCATCCGTGATGTTGTAACGGTCAGTCGCAACCTCCAGTTGCGACCTTTCGAGTCCTTTCGCATTCTTTGTCCGCCCCCTCGTGTAACCTCCGTTGACTCGCGTGCTCCCCTGTAATCTTCCTCGAGTACAGTGTTACACTTCAGAAACGCTTAAGTCCTTGAGATATTTCCAACACTCCCCTTCGTTTCTGGAGTGCTGGAGTGTTCAGATCCGGTGGCGTTTGTTTGCCCGGTTAGGAGCATGCAGTAGTCGAATTTTGCTTTCGCCAATTTCTTCGTCAGATAATCTGCGGCCATTTCTGTCGTCGGGCAGTAACTGAGTTGAAGTCTCCCCTTCGCGATTTCATCCTTGACGAAGAAGTACCGCAGGGCGATGTGCTTGGTTCGATTGGCGAAGCCGTCCTTGTTCGCGATTTTGATCGCAGATTGGTTGTCGCAGAGGAGTGAGAAGGCGGGCAGGGTCGCGATCTTCGCTTCTTCGAGTAACTCTCGTAGGTAGAGTCCTTCCTTGGTCGCAGTACAAAGGGCGATATACTCTGCTTCAGCCGAGGATAGTGCGATTAACTCCTGCTTGCTCGACTGCCAGGAGATAGTTCCGATAGGTTCTAGTCGGTAGATGTAGCCCGTCCTAGACCGTCGATTTTCGCTGTCTCCCGCGTGGTCGGCGTCGACGTATCCGAGTAGTCGTACGGACGGTGTTGTTGCCTTGCTGTAGGTAAGCCCGATCGTCGGCGTGGAGACGAAGTAGAGTAGCGCTCGATTGAGTTCTTCGAGATCTTCCTGTTGCGGATGCTTCAGATGTGTCGCCAGCTGACTCGCACTATAGCATAGGTCGGGTCGGCAGGTTACTGCTGCGAATAGTAGGCAGCCGAGCTTCTGTTGATACTCCTGGATTTGTTTCGCGGGGAGTTTTGTAGAGGCGCTGCCGTTGTTCCCGTAGCGGTAGGGAGTTGGGACCGCAGTCGGTGTTAGAGCGAATTTCTTCGCGACGGTGCTTGAGTACTTTCCAGCGTGTAGGTAGAACGCCGTGTCGTCTTCGACGACGTTCAGTCCTAGGTACTGCGTAACTTCGTCGGACACCGTGAGAGTTAAATCTTCTTTCAGCTCCCCTTCGAACCAGGTGGCGATGTCGGTAGTTGAGCCGATGTAGAGCAGGTCGTCGACGTAGACGATGAGCAGAACATACTCTCTTCCCTTCTGCAGTCGGTACATCCCTTGGTCATGCGGCAGCTGTAGGAAGCCGATTTTTACGAGACGGCTGTGAAGATGCTGCTGCCAGAGCCGCGGGGCTTGCTTGATCCCGTATAGGGATTTTGTCAGTCGGCATATTTTCGTGGGGTCGTCGATGAATCCGTGGGGTTGTTCGACGAAGATCTCAGCGTCCACAGGTGCGTATAGGAACGCATTCGCGACATCGATTTGGCGTAGTGGTAGTGTTTTTGTGGCCGCGACGGCGAGTAGGATGCGTAATGAGGTGTGACGGGAGACTGGGGCGAAGGTTTCTGTGTAGTCGGTTCCGTATCGTTGATCGAAGCCTCGTACGACCCATCGAGCTTTGAATCGTTCGATGGAGCCGTCTGAGTTGGTCTTGATGCGGTACACCCATTTCCCCGAGAGAACGTTCTTCCCGTTGATGCTCGTTGCAGGTACCAGTTTCCATGTTTCTCGGTCTTGCAGAGCTTTTAACTCCTTTTCCATCGCTTCTTTCCATTTTGCCTTATGTTCCCCCCCCAGAGCATGCGACAAGGTTGAAGGCTCACGCGTAGAAGGCGGCGGCGGATGCTGGACGGAGACCCAGAGGCCTAGAATCTGGAGTCCCGTGGGTGTGTGTCGAGGGGAATTGTCATTCCCCGAATAAGCTGCTTCGTCACCGTCTTCGGGGTCAGGTAAGAAATTGGGGCCGATGCGTTCCGAAATATTCGTGTCGACGGGGTGCGGTGTAGCGTAACCTTGGTCGGCGAAGTGGTAAAAGGTGTCGAGGTTGTTGCTATCGAGGGGATTATCTTCATCGAGTGGAACAGGTATGGAACAGAATGGGAGTGGCCCGGCAGCTTCCGAGGCTCCAGGTACGTCTTCTTCTGCTGCGTCAGCCTCGGCAGCATGGTCAGCGAAGGAGCGAAGGCCCGCGAAGCCGTCGGTGGGGTCGTCTGAGTTGGCAATGTTGTCCAGGTAATGCTGCAGCGTCAGTCGCTCGTAGAAGATAACATCACGTGATGCCACCGTATTTTTGTCTTGTATGTCGAGGATCTTCCACGCGTGAAAATGTTTGGCGATGCCGAGGTGTAGTCCCCACCGAGCTCGTTGAGTGAAGCGTCCTGCTCGAGCTGTGTGGGGTCTGTATTGTACCATGCAGCCGAAAACTCAAAGTAATTTTGTGCTGCCCCTTTTTCCCGTCCACAGCAGGTGTGGTGATGCGTTGTTGGGGAGCGATGACGAGGACAACAGGTTGTGCAGGTGGACTGCATGTGTCATCGCGTCTGGCCACAGTGCGTTGGGCAGCCTCATCCCCAGAAGCAGTTTTCGCATCGTCGTCTGCAAGGTCCGGTTCATGCGTTCTGCTACCCCCTGCTGCTGGTGAGCATAGGGCAGAGACACCAGGCGTCGGATTCCCCTTTCCGCGAGATAGGTCCTGAAGCGTTGTGACTGGTATTCCAGTGCACCGTCTGACTGGAAACTCTTGAGTTTGGTTCCTGACTCTCGTTCGGCGATTGGAAGCCATGTGGTGAATGCCTCGAAGGCTTGATCGCGCGTTTTGAGATTGAAGTGCCAGACGTATCTGGTTGCGGCGTCGATGAACGTGATGACGTAGTTGAAGTCGGCTTCGGTGTCGTCTCGAGGCATGTTTAGAATATCGCTGTAGACCTTTTCCATCGGAGCGTAAGTGGGTGCGCTTGGATTGTGATGGGCTGGGAAAGGTTGATGAGGAAGATCTGCTTCGGGGCATGTGAAACACCGTGCGCGTGGTCGTCGGAGTTCCTGGCCGCTCGTCGTCAGAAGGGCGTTGCGTTCTAACACTTCTGCTTGGATTGTTTGAAGTATCGTGCTGTTTGCAGGATGTCCGAGACGTTGGTGCCAGATGTCGTCGGGAGCGCGGTGACCGGGCGAGCGGTGGTAGATGTCGGCGTTGGAGAAGAACGCGACGACCGAGGCGGGACTTCGACAAGCTTCTCGTGTGGCGGGCATAAGTTGGTCTGCTTCGGTTGGCTGTCCTCGTGTCGCTGGTGGTGGTACTCGGCTGGGTCCTGCTGCCGATACTGCAGGTGATGGTTTTGTTGGGACACATGCGGGTACTTGTCTTTCTTGTCTGATAACTGCTAATGCTCGTGTTCTTTCTGCTGCAGGTATGGTGTTGGAGTGCCAGAAGCCGTCGCTGTCGAAGTCGGGATCAAGATCTGGCGGATGAGTCCAGGCGGCGAAGGATACGATACCGTCGCTGTCGGCAGTTCCGCGGTCGGGGACGAAGTCCAACACGAAGACACCGGACTTCAGGAGGGCACGACCGATGAAGAGACCGCCCTTCCCGTGGTAAAGTCGGAACTCGTTGGAGAAGGAGTCGCACTCCAGGTGAATCCCCTTAGCCATTAGTTGGCTTACGCTTAATAGGTTGTATCCCAGATTGTCGACGATGAGGACCTTGTTGAGCTGAAGAATAACGTTTGTCTCCATTGATTGTAACTGAACCACGCCTTGTCTATTTGTTTTCAGGTTTTCGTTGTTGGCGACGGTGATGACGACGTCACGGTTGAGGCGTCGCTCGTGTTGTACGAAGCGTCCGGAGGAGCACATGTGCTGACCGCAGCAACTGTCCAAGAACCAGGTGTTCCGCCCGGTGGGTTCGGCGTTAGCGACTGCAGCGTATGTCGGGTTGACCTGAAGTCCTTGCGAGCGCGGCGGCGGGAATTCCTCTTCGTCTGGTGCGTAAGTGGGTGGTGAAGCGGGTGCGCAGTTGTCGATGTGTACCATGCAGTTGATGATGTTGGGTGTTTGTTGTGCAGATGTTGAAGAGCGCCTTGGAGGACTTGCTTGAGTGGAAGCGACTTGTGGGTCTGCTGCACGGTAAACGCGAGGGCGGTTGCAGTTGACCTTGGAGTGCCCGGAAGTCTGACAGTTGTGGCAGAACGGCGGCACGATGGTGAGTCCTCGGTTGTCACGTTGATCTTGCTTGCTGCGTCGGTTGTAGTTGTTGTCATTTCTTCTTTGAGTGTAGAAGACTAACTGCTGTTGCTTCCTTGGTTGTCTTTCCTCGAACAGATCCATCTCCTGTTGTTCAGCGTGAAGCTCGGCGCAGAGGTGCATCTCCGAAATTCTTCCGTGGGCTCGAAGAAGTGATCGTGTGGTTCTCCATTCTGGCCCGAGCCCGGCGAGGACAAGTGTCACGAAGCTTTCTTCAGTGATCGTTCCTCCGCACCGAAGCAGGCGGTCGCGGAGGGTCTGGCAGCGACTCATATACTGCATCGCCTTTTCCCCGGTCTTCATCTGTATTGTTGTCAGCTGTTGCATGAGTCTGCTTTGTGTCACGCTGTCGTTTGCTTGGTAAAGGCATTTGAGGTGGTGCCATGCGAGCTCCGCGGAGTTTCCATAACTCCGATACGTTCTGATGCTCTGCTGCTCTTGTGGTGACAGGTTTCTCACGAGTACCGTGTACGCCAGCAGCGACTGATACGTGAAGATCTCTTGTTCCTTCCCAGTGCCGTTGCTTGGGAATGGCAGGGACCCGTTGAAGTATCCCAGAAGATGCGCGGCCTCCATCAGCAGCTCGAACTCGAAGCTCCAGGTAAAGAAGTCGTGTCCGTTGAACGGTGAGGATGTCTGAAGTTTGATCACGTGTGAGAACTGCGCCTGTAAACTTAAGATTTCATTCGGTGTTTGTTGTGAAGCAGCTGTTGTTGGCTGGGCACGGGGCGGCATGAATTCGAACGTCCCCGGCGAAGAATGATAAGGCGCAAAGGTAGGCGCTTGATTGTGTCGCCCGAAGGATGAGTTGTCGAGGCTCATCGGCGCTAATCCCATATTCCCTCCATTGCTCTGTGTTGAGTGCGCAGGTGTCCTTGTCTGCTGCTGCTGATCGAAGTGTGACATGAAGCTGAAGAATCTCTCCATGAGATTCGGGTCCACACTTGAAGAGGGAGACGGGGTCACCATCTCTGGTACTCTTCCCGTTGTTTCTTGAGCAGTCCCGGTCTCTGTCTGCAGTCCTGAGGTGTGCAGACCAGAGTTGCCGTGTTGAGTTTCTTGGGCGCTGGGTGAGCCCGTAGAGACTTTCTTGCCCTTGTTGTCCATGTCTTGTAATCAATGAAGTCGTTGAATTGAGTTGAGTTGCAGGTTGTTGATAGGACGTAGTTGCTGGGAGTTTGGTCTCTGACCAGCTCTCATACCATGTTGGGCTGAGAAAAACCCTTTAGGATCTTTTGCAGAGACTAAGTCCCAGCTGTAAAGACTTGAGACTTGGAGTAGTGCAGCGGAAGTTGAGGCAGTTGAACCCTTGTACTAGTATGTGAGAACAAGTGATTGATTAAAGAAACAAGCATACAGCAATATATAGTAGATAAGAAAGCAGTTGTAGAATACAGTTACAGGAACGGTTTATCGAGTCGCACAGCGACTCGATTGCCGCTTCGGTTACCATCCGTGATGTTGTAACGGTCAGTCGCAACCTCCAGTTGCGACCTTTCGAGTCCTTTCGCATTCTTTGTCCGCCCCCTCGTGTAACCTCCGTTGACTCGCGTGCTCCCCTGTAATCTTCCTCGAGTACAGTGTTACACTTCAGAAACGCTTAAGTCCTTGAGATATTTCCAACAAGGATCTTTCCAGAGACTTAAGTCCCAGTTGTAAAAGACTTGAGTAGTGCAGCGGAAGTTGAGGTGGTTGAACCCTTGTACTAGTACATGAGAACAAGTGATTGATTAAAAGAACAAGCATACAGCAATATATAGAAAGTAGGAAAGTAAAGCAGTTTGTAGAATACAGTTGAAAGAGCGGTTATCGAGTCGCGCAGCGACTCGATTGTCGCTTCGGTTACCATCTTTGCAGCTGTAACTGTCAGTCGCAACCTCCAGTTGCGACCCTTCGAGTCCTTTCGTATTGTTTGTCCATCCCCTCGTGTAACCTCCGTTGACTCGCGTACCCGTTACGACCTTCCTCGAGTGTGGTGTTACACTTCAGAAACGCTTAAGTCCTTGAGGTATTTCCAACACTCCCCTTCGTTTCTGGAGTGTTGACGTGTTTAGATCCGGTGACGTTTGTCTGCCCAGTTAGCAGCTTGCAGTAATCGAACTTTGCCTTCGTCAGTTTCTTCGTCAGGTAGTCTACGGCCATTTCTGTCGTAGGGCAGTAACTGAGTTGAAGTCTCCCCTTCGCGATTTCATCCTTGACGAAGAAGTATCGCAGGGCAATGTGCTTGGTTCGGTTGGCGAAGCCGTCCTTGTTCGCGATTTTGATCGCAGATTGGTTGTCGCAGAGGAGTGAGAAGACGTGCAGGGTTGCAATCTTTGCTTCCTCAAGTAACTCTCGCAGGTAGAGTCCTTCCTTGGTTGCAGTACAGAGGGCGATATATTCTGCTTCAGCCGAAGATAGTGCGATTAGTTCCTGTTTGCTCGACTGCCAAGAGATAGTCCCGATAGGTTCTAGTCGGTAGATGTAGCCCGTTCTCGATCGTCGATTTTCTCTGTCCCCCGCGTGGTCGGCGTCAACGTATCCGAGTAGTTGTACGGATGGTGTTGTTACTTTGCTGTAGGTAAGTCCGGTCGTCGGCGTAGAGACGAAGTAGAGTAGTGCCCGGTTTAGTTCTTCGAGATCTTCTTGTTCCGGCTGCTTCAGATGCGTCGCCAGCTGGCTTGCACTGTAGGATAGGTCAGGTCGGCAGGTTACTGCTGCGAATAGTAGGCAGCCGAGCTTCTGCTGATACTCCCGGATTTGTTTCGCGGGGAGTTTTTCGGAGGTGTCGTTGTTGTTCCCATAGCGGTAGGGAGTCGCGACTGTAGTTGGTGTTAGTCCGAACTTCTTTGCGACAACGCCTGCGTACTTTCCAGCGTATAGGTAGAACGCCGAGTTGTCTTCGACGACATTCAGACCCAGGTACTGGGTCACTGTGTCGGACACTGTGAGTGTCAAGTCCCCTTTCAGCTCCCCTTCGAACCAGGTGGCGATGTCGGTAGTGGAACCGATGTAGAGCAGGTCGTCGACGTAAACGATGAGTAGGATATACTCTCTTCCCTTTTGCAGTCGGTACATGCCTTGGTCATGCGGCAGCTGTAGGAATCCGACTCTGACGAGGCGACCGTGAAGATGCTGCTGCCAGAGCCGCGGGGCTTGCTTGATCCCGTAAAGGGATTTTATCAGCTGGCATACTTTTGTGGGGTCGTCGATGAATCCGTGGGGCTGCTCGACGAAGATTTCGGCGTCCACAGGTGCGTACAGGAAGGCATTTGCGGCGTCGATCTGGCGTAGTGGTAGTTTCTTTGTGGCTGCGACGGCGAGTAGGATGCGCAAGGAGGTGTGACGAGAGACTGGGGCGAATGTTTCTGTGTAGTCGGTTCCGTATCGTTGATCAAATCCTCGTACGACCCAGCGAGCCTTGAATCGTTCGATGGAGCCGTCCACATTAGTCTTGATGCGGTATACCCACTTTCCCGAGAGCACGTTTTTTCCGTTGGTTTTTGTTGCAGGTACCAGCTTCCACGTGTTTCGGTCTTGCAGGGCTTTTAGCTCTTTTTCCATTGCATCCTTCCATTTCGTCTTACAGTGGCGGATTAAATTGCCCGGATGTTTAACACTTTGAAACGTATCGTTATGCAACACATGTTTCGAAAATAGTAACACCCGTTTTTTTCCATTCTGTTACTCGGTTTTTGAGTTCTGCTTCATCCGTTTCTTGCTTGGCGCGATTGTGACACTAACGGAAAGTGGGGTTGAAATTTACTACTCGACTGTCGATGTGGACATTTCCTACCGAGCGGAAGAGTAGATCTATTTTCCCCCGTCGCTCAGTGTGTACATCGTCACGCGCACCAGTTCCTAGCTTAGTTGTTAGTCCGGAAGCGAGCCTACGACCGCATCGCTATGAAGCCGTTAAATGAGAAGAAGCGCGCGAGGATCAGAAGCATGTTGCGTGCGGGGCATTCGACTAGGAAAATAGGGAAACTTCTTGGCATAGGCAAGAGCACCGTGCACGATTACGGTATGAAACTCGCTGAGGAGACTAGTCGCGAGGAGGTGCGACCTACGATGCCTTCGGCCGGCCGCCCCCGCTTAATCACAACCCGTCTCCAGCGCGGAGTTATACGTGCGATTACTAGCGGCGAGGCGAAAAGCTCTTCAGACGCGGCCAAGATGTTGTTGGAGAAGCACGATCTCGCCGTAGACTCGAAGACGGTCCGCAACTCTTTACGATCCGCGGGGCTGATCGCCGTGCATCAGCCCAAGAAACCCAGGCTCTCACCGAAAAACATCCGCGATCGTCTCGACTTCGCGCGGGCGCATGCCGACTGGACGCTGGAGGACTGGAAGCGGGTGATTTGGTCTGACGAGACGAAGATTAACCGCTACTGCTCCGACGGACGTGCGTACGCCTGGATTCGCGAGGGCACCAGCCTTCGGAGCCACCAAGTCCAACAGACAGTTAAGCATGGGGGCGGTTCTGTGATGGTGTGGGGTTGCATGACGTATGAGGGGGCGGGGTTCATGTGCAAGATAGATGGCAGGATGGATGGGCCGCTGTATCGCAGCATCTTGCAAGATGAGCTCAAACAGACCATCGATTTTTTCAAGCTTTCCCCCTCAGAGGTCATTTTCCAGCACGACAATGATCCCAAGCACAGGTGTCGTCTGGTCCAAGACTGGCTTGGGGAGCAGGAGTACGCGGTGCTGGAATGGCCGTCGTGCTCCCCGGACCTTAACCCAATTGAGCACCTGTGGGCATACTTGAAAAGGCAGCTGGGGAAGTACGAAAAGCCGCCAAGGGGAATGCTGGAGCTGTGGGAGAGGGTGCAGGAGGAATGGGACAAGATACCGCCGGAGGTGTGTGCAAACCTGATCGACAGCCTGCCGAGGAGGATCAAGGCAGTGATTCGGGCAAAGGGACGCTGGACTAGGTACTAGTTTTCCTGGAATCTAGTGTGATACCATTTTCCGGTACAAATTGTCCACATGTTCTCCCATGCTATGCTTAGGAGTTTAAGGACCATGTGTGGTACTACTTTGGTGTTTGAACACTGGAGTGACTGCTCTAACTGAACTTCTCAGCGTTAATGCACACCGTACATTAAGGCTTAATGTATACGCCTCTGCACTCATAAAAATGCCAAAAAAGGCAAAACATGTGGACAATTTAATCCGCCACTGTATGTTCCCCCCCCAGAGCCTGCGACAGAGTCGTTGGCTCGCGCGGAGATGGCGGCGGCGGGTGCTGGATGGAGACCCATAAGCCGAGGATTTGCAGTCCCGTGGGTGTGTGTCGAGGGGAATTTTCATTCCCCGAATAGGCTGCTTCGTCACCATCTTCTGGATCAGGTAAGAAGTTGGGGCCGATGCGTTCTGAGATATTCGTGTCGACCTAGTGAGGTGTAGCGTAACCTTGGTCAGCGAAGTGGTAGAGGGTGTCGAGGTTATTGTTATCGAGAGGATTGTCTTTGTCGAGTGGAACAGGTACGGAACAGAAAGAGAGTGGTCCGGCAGCTTCCGAGGCTCTTGGTACGTCTTCTTTTGCTGCGTCAGCTTCGGCAGCACGGTCGGCGAAGGAACGAAGGCCCGCGAGGCCGTCGGTGGGGTCGTGTGTGTTGGCAATGTTGTCCACGTACAAGATAACATCACGTGATGCCACCATATTTTTGTCTTGTATGTCGAGGATTTTCCATGCGTGAAAATGTTTGGCGATGCCGAGGTGTAGTCCCCACCGTGCTCGTTGAGTGAAGCGTCCTGCTCGGGCTGTGTGGGGTCTGTACTGTACCATGCAGCCGAAGACTCGAAGTAATTTTTTGCTGCCCCTTTTTCGTGTCCACAGCAGGTGCGGTGATGCATTGTTGGGAAGCGATGACGATGACAACAGATTGTGTAGGTGGACTGCATGTGTTATCGCGTCTGGCCACAGTGTGTTGGGCAGTCTCATCCCCAGGAGCAGCTTTCGCATCGTCGTCTGCAAGGTCCAGTTCATTCTTTCTGCGACTCCCTGCTGCAGGTGAGCGTAGGGCAGAGACACCGGGCGTCTGATTCCTCTTTCCGCCAAGTAGTTCCTGAATCGTTGTGACTGGTATTCCAGTGCGCCATCTGACTGAAAGCTCTTGAGCTTGGTTCCTGATTCTCGTTCAGCGATGGGGAGCCACGTCGTTAAGGCTTTGAAAGCTTGATCCCGTGTCTTGAGGTTGTAGTGCCAGACATATCTTGTTGCTGCATCGATGAACGTGTTGACATAGTTGAAGTCGGCTTCAGTCTCGTCTCGAGGCATGTTTAAGATGTCGCTGTAAACCTTTTCCATCGGTGCGTATGCAGGTGCGCTTGGGTTGTGATGTGATGGAAAAGGTTGGTGAGGAAGATCGGCTTCGGGACACGTGAAGCACCGTGCGCGTGGTCGTCGAAGTTCTTGGCCGCTCGTTGTAAGAAGAGTGTTTCTTTCTAACACTTCGGCTTGGATAGTTTGTAGTACCGTGCTGTTTGCAAGATGCCCAAGGCGTTGGTGCCAGATGTCGTCGGGGGCGCGATGGCCGGGCGAGCGTTGGTACATGTCGGCGTTGGAGAAGAACGCGATGACCGTGGCGGGACTTCGGCAGACTTCGCGTGTGATGGGCATAAGTTGATCTGCTTCGGTTGGCGGTCCTCGGATCGCTGGTGATGGTGCTCGGCTGGGTCCTGCTGCTGCTACCGCAGGTGATGTTTGGGAAGAGACGCTTGCTGATACTTGTCTTTCTTGTCTGATGACTGCTAACGCCCGTGTTCTTTCTGCGGCAGGTATGGTGTTGGAGTACCAGTATCCATCTTGGTTGAAGTCGGGGTCAAGGTCCGGTGGGTGCGACCATGCGGCGAATGATACGATGCCATCGCTATCGGCGGTACCGCGGTCGGGGACGAAGTCCAACACGAAGACGCCAGACTTTAGTAGAGCGCGACCGATGAAGAGACCGCCCTTCCCGTGGTATAGGCGAAATTCGTTGGAGTCCGAGTCGCAGTCCAGGTGAATTCCTTTTGCCATTAACTGGCTCACGCTTAGTAAGTTGTATCCCAAGTTGTTGACGATGAGGACCTTGTTGAGTTGTAGTATAACGTTTGTCTCCATGGATTGTAACTGAACCACTCCTTGTCTGTTTGTCTTCAGGTTCTCGTTGTTGGCGACGGTGATGATGACGTCTCGGTTGAGGCGTCGTTCTCGTTGCACGAACCGCCCGGAAGAACACATGTGTTGGCCGCAACAGCTGTCCAAGAACCAAGTGTTGCGTCCGATGGGTTCGGAGTTCGCCACTGCAGCGTACGTTGGGTTGACCTGAAGTCCCTGTGAGCTCGGCAGCGATAGTTCTTCTTCATCGGGAGCGTAAGTTGGCGGTGATCCGGGTGCGCAGTTGTCGATGTGTACCATGCAGTTGATGATATTCGATGTATTTTGTGCATATGTGGAAGGGTGCCTCGGCGGACATACTTGAGTAGAAGCGACTTGTGGGTCTACTGGACAATAGGCTCGGGGACGTGTGCAGTTGACTTTGGAGTGTCCGGATGTTTGGCAGTTGTGGCAGAACGGCGGTACAATGGTGAGTCCTCTGTTGTCGCGTTGATCTTGCCTGCCGCGTCGGTTGTGGTTGTTGTCGTGTCTTGATTGAGTGTAGAAGACTAATGGTTGTTGTTTCCTTGGTTGTCTTTCTTCAAACACGTCCATCTCTTGTTGTTCAGCATGGAGCTCGGCGCAGAGGTGCATCTCCGAGATTCGGCCGTGGGCGCGAAGGAGCGAGCGGGTGGTTCGCCATTCTGGCCCGAGCCCAGCGAGGACAAGCGTTACGAAGCTTTCTTCAGTGATTGTTCCTCCGCACCGAAGCAGGCGGTCGCGGAGTGTCTGGCATCGACTCATATACTGTATCGCTTTTTCCCCGGTCTTCATTTGTATTGTTGTCAGCTGCTGCATGAGTCTGCTTTGTGTCACACTGTCATTTGCTTGATAGAGGCACTTGAGGTGATGCCATGCGAGTTCCGCGGAGTTTCCGTAGCTCCTATACGTTCTGATGCTTTGCTGTTCTTGTGGTGACAGGTTCCGTAGGAGAACTGTGTACGCCAGCAGCGACTGATACGTGAAGATTTCTTGTTCTTTTGCAGTGCCGTTGCTTGGGAATGGCAGGGACCCGTTGAAGTATCCCAAGAGATGCGCAGCCTCCATCAGCAGCTCGAACTCAAAACTCCAGGTAAAGAAATCGTGTCCGTTGAATGGTGAGGATGTCTGCAGTTTAATCACGTGTGAAAACTGCGCCTGGAGACTTAAAATCTCGTTTGGTGTCTGTTGTGATGCAGCTGCTGTTGGTTGGCACGGGGCGGCATGAACTCGAACGTCCCCGGTGAAGAGTGATAAGGCGCAAATGTAGGCGCTTGATTGTGTCGCCCGAACGATGAGTTGTCGAGACTCATTGGCGCTAATCCCATGTTTCCTCCGTTGCTTTGTGTTGAATGCGCAGGTGTCCTTGTCTGCTGCTGCTGGTCGAAGTGTGACATGAAGCTGAAGAACCTTTCCATAAGGTTCGGGTCAACGCTTGAAGAGGGTGATGGGGTCACCATTTCTGGTGCTCTTCCTGTTGTTTCTTGAGCAGCGCCGGTCTCGGTTTGCAGTCCTGAAGTGTGCAGTCCAGAGTTGCCGGGTTGAGTATCTTTTGCACTGGGTGAGCCCGTAGAGGTTTTCTTGCCCTTGCTGTCCATGACTTGTAATCAATGAAGTCGTTGGTGTGCTGATTGTAGATAGAACGTAGTTGCTGGGAGTTTGGTCTCTGACCAGCTCTCATACCATGTAGGGCTGAGAAATGCCCTTAGGATCTTTCCAGAGACTAAGTCCCAGTTGTAAAAGACTTGAGTAGTGCAGCGGAAGTTGAGGTGGTTGAACCCTTGTACTAGTATATGAGAACAAGTGATTGATTAAAAGAACAAGCATACAGCAATATATAGAAAGTAGGAAAGTAAAGCAGTATGTAGAATACAGTTGAAAGAGCGGTTTTCGAGTCGCACAGCGACTCGATTGTCGCTTCGGTTACCATCTTTGCAGCTGTAACTGTCAGTCGCAACCTCCAGTTGCGACCCTTCGAGTCCTTTCGTATTGTTTGTCCATCCCCTCGTGTAACCTCCGTTGACTCGCGTACCCGTTACGACCTTCCTCGAGTGTGGTGTTACACTTCAGAAACGCTCAAGTCATTGAGGTATTTCCAACAGTACAAGTATCCATTGCAATCAGTTTTTCCATGGGTAACCATAAAAATGCATACAATCCGAGTCGTAGTCGTAAATGCAATAGAGTGTAAAGCGAAACATGTATAATATAATAGCTAATGAATGTAGCGTAAATCTTGTATTCGTTTTGCTAGGCGGTGGTGATTGGCTATTCTGAGGCGAGGCTATGGCTATCAACATTGTTGCCGAATGGGAGTATTCGTGAAATCATGCTTATCATCCCACTCGGTCCATTTATTTTGAAATTCGAAATGCATATTTTTATGTCAACATAAATGTGATATATCACGCATAAATATCTGAATTCTTGGAATTGAGTTCGACCAAAATATCAACATCCTTATTGAAATAGCTTGTCCAATGTTATAGAAGACTAAGTATAAAACTGGAAACACGAACACTTGGAAGTCCTCAAGTGTCGGTCCAGGATCTTTGCTGCAATGGTGGACTAGTAAGACAGCGGAAGTCTTGTAAAGGATAATAGTCAAAACTTGAAAAACCTGAGTACGTGAACTGGTGGGTAATCAAAGTTAAAAATGAAAAAGACCTAACAAGGATTTATAGTTCTAGGAAAAATACCTATTCGCTAATGTACCTGTTCATCACTATCGCGCTACGCGCCCTAGATGATAACGAAGAGATGCGACTGTTCGCGTGACTGAAACGACTGTCCTATGACGAGCGCTATTTGCTGACGTCATCCTACGGACTTATGCTCTACAGTAAGATTCGACAATATCTACAACTAATCGTCTTACAAAAATGCTAAGTATCAATTATATCACAACACTTATAACATATGTGACATCTCCCCGATGTTTCATCCTAAAAGTGATACAAAGTTTATTTCAATTGCGATTAAAGTTAATAACACGAACACTTAGGTGTAGTTTGTGTGCACTGAAGAGCAAAGCAGACCGCTGTACCCTGAAATTAAAGTTGCCCTCTGAACCATGTTTACAATTCATCGGTCCGGGTCTTTAACCGGGTTTGATTTATTCCATCGAAATACAGTACACTACGAAATTTTAGTGTCATAACTTTCGTGCATATTTCTTGG
Source organism: Closterium sp. NIES-67 (assembly GCA_027943415.1). NCBI lineage: Eukaryota > Viridiplantae > Streptophyta > Zygnematophyceae > Desmidiales > Closteriaceae > Closterium > Closterium sp. NIES-67. The sequence continues at coordinate 123,052 of BQMB01000029.1, forward strand.
AGCGAAACACTCTCATGAAATATATGAACCGGATATCCCTACATAATTTTGAGCTTTCTGAAGTACACCAAGCTGAATATATCACGCCCTAAGTCACAAAGGTGAAATTGTCAAACATGTATTGTTATGTTTGTGTAGACTGTATAGGTCTGTGCCTTAGAGGGTACAACTCCTAGGTCATATACCCTTGTACACAGGCAATCTAGTTATCCTATCATTCGGACATGGTATCATGAGTAGGTTAGGTCTCATCCGCCCACCAGCGCTTCCGCCCTAGGTCCTAGTCGCACGTTCCCCTAGCCGGCCCGCGCCCGGCCTGTAGCCGACCCGCGCCCGTCCTGTAGCCGACCCGCGCCCGTCCTGTAGCCGGACCCGTGCCCGTCCCGTAGCCGGCCCCCGCGCCCACCCGTAGCCGGCCCCCGCGCTCGTCCATAGCCGGCCCCCGCGCTTGCCCGTAGCCGGCCCCCGCTCCCGCCCGTACCTGGCCCCCGCGCCCGTCCATAGCCGGCCCCCCGCACCCCCCCGTACCTGGCCCCCGAGCCCGTCCGTAGCCGGCCCCCGCGCCCGCCCATACCCGGCCCCCGCGCTCGCCCGTAGCCGGTCCCCGCGCCCGCCCGTAGCCGGCCCCCGCGCCCGTCCGTAGCCGTCCCCCGTGCCTGCCCGTAGACGGCCCACGCGCCCGCCCGTACCCGGCCCCCGCGCCCGCCCGTACCCACCCCCCCCCCCGCGCCGGCCCGTAGCCGGCCCCCGCGCCCGCCTGTAGCCGGCCCCCACGCCCGTCCGCGCCCGTCCGTAGCCGGCCGTCGGCGCCCCTCTATAGCTGGTCCACGCGCTCGTCCGTAGCCGGCCCCCGCACCCGTTCGTCACCAGCCCCCTGCGCCCTTCCGTCGCCGGCCCCTGCGCCCGTCCGTCACCGACCCGCGCCCGCGCTCGTCCCTGGCCCGCCCCTGCCGACCGCACTGCACCCCACTCCATCCCACTTTACCCCACTGTAAAGCGCTGCACCTTACTGCACCGCACTTCACCGTACTGCACCGCAATTGCATCTCCTCATGGCGGACTCTGTGTTGCGGTTTGACGCGGAGGGTCAGCCAATCGAGTTTGACACGTGGCTCGTCGACCTTCGCCGTCACCTCACAGGTCAGTGGCAAGACGGCCACTCTTTGGCCATCCACCATGATGGTACGCTCCCCTGTCCTGACTCCCCCCCCTCCGCTGCCCGCTGACCCCAAGTCTGCTAATAGAGAGTCCGCTGCAGCTGCTGCCCTTGCCCGTTCGGTTTGGTTGTTGCGTGACGCTGTTGCACAGCTTGCCATCAGTCATGCCCTTCCCCTGTCTGAGTGTCCCCGCTTTAGGTCGACCAGGACCGCCCGGGAGTTTCTCGATGCCTTCATTGCTCGCAATTCCACCTCGTCCTCTGCCTCCGTAGGCCGCCTGATCTTGCCCCTGCTTTTCCCTGATCTCGCGTCTTTCCCCACTGTCGCTGACCTAGCCGCCCACTTGCGCACGCTAGACTCGATCTGGCGCTCTGCCTGCACTGAGGCCCAGCTCTCTGTGTTTCAGCTCCCCCTCTGCCATGCCCTCTACCTGCTTGCCACCCGCCTCTCTGACCGCCTTGCTACTACCCGCGATCGTTTCCTTAGTCTCCATCCTGCTGACCTCACCGTCACTGACTTTGTCGATACCCTGTCTGCCATAGAGACCCGCCAGCGATCTATCGCCCAGTCTGGCGGTACCGTGCCGGTCTCTTTCTTTCAAGGCTGTGCGCCGGCTCAGTGCACTTTCTCTGATGGCTCTGCTACAGTGGCTGAGACGGCCGCTGCAGTACAGGCCAGTCCAGGAAAGGGCCGACGTCCCAAGACTGGGCGCGGCGATGGGGGTGGTGGGGGTGGTTGGGGTGGAGGAGGAGGTGGGGCCGGGTCGCCCGCTAGAGGTGCTGACGAGGGCACTGAGCCTAGCTCCACCGAGCAGTAGTCTTTGCAGCAGCAACAGGTCCCCACGCTCGACCACCAGCAGCAGCAGCAGCAGCAGCAGCAGCAGCAGCATCGGCGGGTTGGTCGTCTCCCGCCTGAGTGGCCCAGCGCTGGTGGTGGAGGCGGCCATGGTGGTCGTGCGTGCGGCGTGACGACGGGTGGTGGTGCGGGCAACGGGCGCCTCTAGTACCAGCTCAGACCGGTCCTCGCCGCGGCCTTGTGTGCGGTAAGATCGGTCGCACCACCACTCGCTGTTTCAGTCGCCTTGATGACCTGCTTCGTCTTCGCTTCGATCCGTCGCCCGACCTCCCCGACTAGCTCAGTTTGCTTCGTTGTAGTGTTTCGATCTTTGATATGGACATGGATGAGATTAGCTCTGCGCTGTATGTTCTGTATGTCCATGACTCTAGAGTGACTGGTTCAGCTTACCCCATGTTGCCTTGTGTAGGTGTGTCTAGAGTAGACTCCCTTGCTGCGTCAGGCGTAGGATCCCCTACTTTGTTTAGTCTAAGCTCCTCTGTCGCTTCCTCAACCGATCCCACCTCTGCTGTGCTCTCCTTCACCCTGGACTCCGGCGCTTCCCGGTGCTTCTTCCGCGACTCCACTACGTTGACGCCGCTTGTTGCTCCCTCCACAGTTTCCCTTGCCGACCCCTCCTCCGGTCCGGTAATCGCTCGTAGTTCCTCCACCCTTCCCTGTCCGGCAACCCCTTCAAGCTCCCTTACAGGCTTGCACATCCCCTCGTTCTCCAGGAACCTAGTTGGTGTCGGCTGTCTCCAGGACCTTGGCGTCACCACTACGTTCCCTGGTCACGAGCGGTACGCTGTCTGTACCGAGGCTGCCACTGATGCTCCCCTCACCATGTTCCCCCGGGACCCGGTGTCCGGCCTGTTTACACTGGACACCGCGCCCCCCCCGGTTGGGACGTCTCCCCAGGTGGCTGCGTCTACCCAAGTTGCTGCGGCCTGCTCGTGTCGGTCGCTTACTCACCCGACACTCTTGTGGCACCACCGTCTAGGTCACCCAGCACTCCCAACCCTGAGTTATATATCCCAGCACGGTCTTGTCCTAGGTCTCCCAGTGTCGTTCCCCGAGTTGCCCTCCTCCCCAGCGCCACCATGCACGCCCTACGTCGAGGGCCGGCTCCGCCGTGCTCCTCACTCCTCCTCGTTCCCCCCCACCGCCGCACCGCTACAGACCCTGCACATGGACGTCTGGGGCCCCGCCCCCGTCCATGGGCCGCGTCGGGAGCGCTACTTCCTAGTGCTCGTCGACGACTACACGCGCTACACCACGGTGTTTCCCCTGGAGCGGAAGGCCAACATGCCTGACGTCCTTATCCCATGGCTGGTCTCTGCGCGTGTCCACCACGGTCTCCCTGTCTTGCGTCTCCACTCCGACCGTGGTGGCGAGTTTGCCTTCGGCGGTCTTGTCCTCCCCTCCTGCCGTCTCCTCCTCCGTCCTCCCTTGTTGTCGCTCGGCCTCCTCTGTCTGACTACCTCCGTGCCACTCGTCCTCTTGTTCCTTGGGTCCTTGCCTCTCTCGTTTCCGACCCGTTTGTTCCCGTCTCGCGTCTTGACGCGCTTGTCGCTGCGGTTGCTGACTTCGCCTCTACCCGTCGCCTTGACTACGCCACCGCTCTGGTCTATGACCCTGCCAGTTCTCCGTCCATCGAGGGTGCTCCTGCCCTCGGCAGTGACGTCCTGGAGGACCGCCAGTTCGAGCTTGCTTTCCTCTCCGAGGCTGCTCCCCATCTCTGTTTCATGCTGTTAGTCCCTGAGGGTGACCAAGGCGCCTTTGACTTCCCGACCCCTCGTACTTACGCTGAGGCGACCTCGGGACCTTGAACCTCTCAGTGGATAGCTGTCATGGAGCAGGAGATGGCATCTTGGAGATCCACCGGCACCTACGTCGACGCAGTTCCCCCACCTGGGGTGAACGTAGTCGATGGCCGCTGGCTCTTCAAGGTGAAGTGCCCTCCTGGAGAGCCGCCTGTGTTCAAGGCGCGCTACGTGGCTAGAGGCTTTAGTCAGCGCGAGGGGGTGGACTTTTTTCAGACCTCCACCCCGACCCCGAAGATGACTACTCGTCGGGTGCTGCTACACGTAGCAGCACAGCGTGACTACGAGTTACACTCCCTCGACTTCTCCACTGCGTTTCTTCAGGGCAGCCTACACGAGCAGGTCTACCTGCGCCGCCCTCAGGGCTTTACTGGTACCTTCCCTCCTGTGACCTAGTGGCTTCTGCGGCGCCCAGTCTACGGCTTGCGACAAGCGCCCCTTGAGTGGCGCGACACGTTGCGTGCTACCCTTGCTGACCTGCAAATCTTACTGTTCTCTGCAGACCCCTCGCTGTTCGTTCGTGTTGGCCAGACCCCGTTTTGCATCCTCGTTTACGTAGACGACCTGGTCTTCGCCACTGCAGACACTGGCGCACTGGCCTTCGTGAAGGTAGAGCTGCTGAAGAGACACACGTGCACTGATCTAGGAGAACTGCGCCACTACCATGGCCTGCAGATCTCCAGGGACAGAGTAGCATGCACCATCACCCTCTCCCAGTCACACTTGGTGCACCAGGTCCTTAAGAGGTTCGATCTTCAGTTCTCCTCCGCACAACCCACACCTCTGCCAATAGATCACAGGCTCTCTGCTCCAGTTCCTGAGGAGTCAGTAGAGCCCAGTGGTCCTTACGCAGAGCTGGTGGCTTGCCTCATGTACTTGATGACTTGCACTCGTCCAGATCTCGCATACCCTCTCAGCATCCTGGCTCGCTTTGTGGCCACAGGCAGACACTGACCTCAGCACTAGTCTGCTGCTAAGTGGGTTTTGCGTTGTCTCGCAAGTACATCGGACATGGGGTTAGTGCTGGGAGGACGCAGGCCAGTGGTCCTTACAGGGCACACAGACGCTTCTTGAACAGACGACGCCGAGACCCTCAGGTCCTCGCAGGGCTACTTCTTTAGTCTTGGTTCAGGTGTCGTCTCGTGGAGAGCTACTCCCTCTTCGTCCGTTGCTCAGTCTAGCTGTGAGGCCGAGATCTACGCCGGTGCCATGGCGGCACAGGAGCTCCGCTGGCTGACCTTCTTGCACCCTGACTTAGGTGAGCGGCCTAGCTCTGCCCCAGTCCTGTACGCTGACAACAGGGCCATGAAACTCCTGTGTCAGGAGTCGCGACTTGAGGGTAGAGCGAAGCACATCCAGTTGCTGTACTTCCTCCTGTGCGAGCTACAGCAGCGCCGCCAGGCTTGCGTACTAAACTTGGCCTTCGGTGTCAACACAGCTGATATCTTTACGAAGGCGCTTGCGCCTAAAGATCATTAGCGGCACTGTATACAGCTAGGTCTCGTTCCTGTAGCCTCTCACTTGATAGGGCCTTGACTTTGTACAGACCTTTATATATATATTTACCCTGACTGGCCTTTTGGCCTCTCCCAGTGGCTGGACTAGTAGTGCCGCCCAGGTCTTGCTCTTGCCTTTGTCTGAACACGTTTGACTGGTCTTTAGACCCTTGCCTCAGAGGTTGGACTAGTAGTGCTGCCCTGAGCTGCTCGTTCTCTCGTCAGGAACTGCCCCTATACAGTCTAGGGGATGTGTCAAACATATATTGTTATGTTTGTGTAGACTGTATAGGTTTGTGCCTTAGAGGGTACAACTCCTAGGTCATATACCCTTGTACATAGGCATTCTAGTTATCCTATGATTCGAACAGAAATCATCTTGACTTTTAATGGTGGAGCGAAGGTGATGGCTTGGGGAAGGGGAGTCCAAGAGATAAGCACCAAGCCATGCCAGCCAACAGCTTTGGGCTGGCTTGGTTTGGCCTCGTTTGTGTCATGACTCACATGTCAACCCAACACAGCCGACTATTGTACACATGTTTTATGATTCAGACAATTGGCATGAATGTGCGCTCTCTGCATGTATCCTCCGGCCATTAAGTCGGGCAAAATGTGCCTGTACAACACTTTTTTTGTCCCAACAAACGAACAGAGCTCTCGTCCCATGGTTCGGGAGTTTGGGAGCGGAACGATGGGAGGAGCGGAGCGGATTTTTTCAGACAACTACTTGCCACACGACCTAAATGTCCATCTGCACGTTTGCGGAGTATCAGATCTGGGAACAGTGACAAATCGGGGGGGTCTTTAGTGTGGGTAGTTTCTTGTACCTTGGAATCAATGCGTTTGTCGGGTAATATTTAGAACATGTTTGAGTAAGTGTTTAACTGGACAACTGGTGTACTCAACTCTGGTCTGAGATTCGCGCATTGATTTTCCTTGTAGGCCACACCTACTGCGACGCCGGGATGAGGGTGGGGTGGGATGGATCTTCCTCATTCCATACCTCACCGGCCAGTCCAGCTTACCGGCCAGGACATGATGAATGGCTTGGCTTGCTTATTTCTCTCCCCTCCTCTCTCCTCTCTGATTCTTACCTTTCACCATCACCCCTCATCTCCGCTCCTTCCCTCGCCCTACACTGTGCTGGAACAATGTACAGACGAAGCTCGTCAGAGTCGCACAAGATTTGAGGGTGCCGGGGATTCAATCGCACTTGTATGTCGCATGCCCTTGCCACGGGCAAATGAGGCTTTCGTACGAGCACACGGTGAAAAGGGTGGGTATTTGTGGGGGGGGGGCTTGGTTGGCGTTGTTTGTTGCCAGTATGCAGCTCTTGTGAGGCGATCAGGCGACTGCGGTGCACAGTTCCGTGGCGACGAAACCACGTCGGCAATGAATTGTCCCATGCTTTATGTTGGTCTCAAACTCAATCATGAGTGACTCGAACGGATCTCCCATTTCCCGTATATGGGGGGTTTTGGTAAACTATTTTGATTGGGCGCTGGGTTGAGCTGCGATAAGGCTGGGCATCGTTTGTACTGTACAGTAGTGGACGTGGTGGCCCACCGCCGACTTGCAGAGCTACCAGCCAAACCTTGTCAGGGCTTACGCTAGGCCCTAGGGAGTTTCGGAGGGTCCCGAGATGGGGTCCAGAAGTACCCAGAATTTTCCGGATCCCAAGGAAAATTTACCCAGAATCCTTCCGAGTTCTCGACATAGCAACCCTGCCAAAGGTCGTATTAGTCATCTCCCCTGATGTGTTCAGGGAACATGACTAGGCTGATTGATCAAGTCCTGAAATCGTCCAAGTACCTTTGGTGTTTCGTGACGTGAAAATCTTCGCCACCACGCAGTGGAATGGATTTTCTCCTCACAGAGGTTCATGCTACGAGACTAGTTCGTCAGGATTCATGAAAATAGCATACGGAATGGATCAGGATTTCAAGGAGAATTCAGTCGGAAACATTCAGATTTTCGGCGAATCCCGACCTGTTAAAATCCGGTTTCGGAGCTTGAACAACTCTTAATTTCTCGACATTTAGGGTAGCTACCCTTCTAGCGTAAGCCCTGCCCCTCCTCCACCCCCGCGCTCCACACACATGCCTGCCTACCTGCCTGTGGCTAACTCCGTTATCGCCTGCTCCGTTCATTAGTGTGTACGTACTATTTGTCTCCAACCTCCTAACTAATTCCTGACCACAAATTCTTGCGAGAGGCGGGCGGTGCTCTGAGGAAACTTCATGCACGAAACGCCCGCTTCCAGGCCTCCTGTCTCGCTTCCTTTCTCCACTCTAGTAACAACTCAGGCAGTAACGCTTTCTCTCCCTCTCCCTCTCCCTTATCCTGGTTTTGAGTCATGACTCCTAGCCTCACCCCCAGCTCCTATTGAAACCCCGGACCGTCGTTCAAACGGCACGGCAAGCCTCAGGTGTGGCCTTTTCGTGTGTCTTATAGCGCGTACAGCTCGCGGATCATCATTATCATCATCATCATCGTAAGAACTCAACGGCCGTTGCTCGTCTCGCAGACCTGCTGCCACGGCATGTCCTTTTCGAGCCTCTGAATCCCCTCTTAGCTTCAGTAATGCCGCTCCCCTTGTAATCGCCCGCCATGAGCCTCGCCCTACCGGGGAAGCGCGTGTGCTGCGCGCAGCCTTCCTCGGGGTTGCCGCCGTCGCGGCTGCTCCTCCTCCCCACGTCCGTGCAGTGGCGAATCTTGGACCTCCTCGACGCGCGCTCGCTCGTGAGCCTCTCCTCCTCGTGCCGGGAGCTACGAGCCGCCGTTTCCGCGTCTGCTGACCCGCAAGCCGCGCTTCGATGGCGCCGGTAATACATTCTCCAGTTGACCTAATTTCATACCTGGACGATTAACGCTCATCCTTGATTCTGTTGACGTGAAGCATATCGTAGCGCATTGGGGGGGGAGGCTTTTCGAAGCGCACCTCACTTTCACCCATGAAGTATATATTGTGCGGGCATCCGCACGCGTGCTCATCGCCCAACCGGCACTTCTTTTTCGTTTGTCTCTCTCCTCCGCGCAACCCTTGCGCCCCTTGCCCCTCTTGCGCCCCTTGCGCTTGCGCCTCCCCCTAACACAGCCTATGCCTGGCCAAGCTCGGCCCGTGCCTCGGCGCGCTGCACCAGGCCTTTGCGCGCCACCAGATTCCCCAGCGCTTGACGCCCGCGCGAGTCTCTTCGCTGCCGCCCGGCCATCAGCATGCTCCCGCGGCGAGATCAAGAATCCAGAATCAAGCGGGATCGCCGATGGCGGCGCCGCCGAAACAGGGTCAACTGCAGCAGCAGCAGCAGGAGGAGGAGGGGCGGTTGAGCACGAGCGACAGTGCCTGGCAGACGGCCTGGCATTGGGGCTGGGAGCCACCCCCGCACCTCCCCGACCCCCCCACTGCCCGTAGACGTGATTCCGCGCGCAGCCGCGGAGCCAAGCGCGGGTCGGTTGGGGCCCGGTCGGGGGTGCTGTCGCTTCCGCCAATGGCGGCGGCGGCGGCAGTGGCGGACGGCTACGGCGAGACGTGGTTCTGGCAGCGGCTGTTCGGCGCAGCCGTGCGCCCGCGCCACGTGCAGTGGTGGCCCGAAGGGGGGGAAGCCCTGCGGCAGAGGTAGGGCTGGCGTACGGGGGGGGAAGGAACGGGTGGTGGCTTAGGGTTGGAGGGGGGGGGGAAAAGGGGGGGAGGGGGGGGTTGATGGTGATGGGGCACGGAAGGGGAATCGCGGATGGCATGGGGGGGGAAATGTGATCCGGTGAACCGCGGTTAACCGCGCAGGTTGGTATTCGCTTGCGGAAGTCTTCCCCGCGCTCATCCCCATTCCCTCTCCTCCGTTCCCCCCCCTTTCCCGCCCCTCTCCCCTCCCTTACCGCTTCCCACCGCCTCCCTTCACGCTCTGTGCTATTCCCCCCCGCACCCCCTCCATCCACCCGCAGCCTCGTATCGTCGTGGCGCACGGAGCGCGCTACGGCGGAAGACGCAATACCCTCCGTGGGGCTACAGACGGCGCAGCTGTTGCCGCTGGGCCGGCAGGCGGCCTTGGGCATTCGCGCGGGCGCGGGCGCGGGCGTGGGTGCGAGCGCGGGGAATGGGGAGGGGTGCGAGGTGGGCGCGAAATGGGCGGCCTACGACGAGTCGGCGGCGGCTGTGCTGGAGACGCTCGAGCGCACGGGGCACTCCGCCACTCAGGTAGGGAAGGCGGAGGAGGTGGGGGATGACGGTTGGTGAGGGGGGAGGAGGAGGGGGGCGGGGAGAGCTGGGTCGGCAGCTGGGTCGGGGAGTAGGAGGAGTGCAGCGGAAGCGGGGAATGGGAGAGCGAGGGGAAGGGTGTTACCACACCAGTGATTTCCTTGTGCATGCCACATTTGCGCACGTCGATGTCCGTCCGAAATACCCTTTTTTTCATTCCTGCAAGCTCACCTCGTGACCCTCCCATCGTCCCCCCATGCCTTGCCGTTCTCACTCCATGGCTTGCATCCCTCCCTCCCTGTAGGTGGGCGAGCTGCTGGTGCTGATAGGGGGCTTGAGCCGGCAGGGCCAGGCCACCATCGACGTGCTCGTCTTCCGCCTCTCCTCGCTCGCTGCGTGGCGCCCCACCGTGCGCACGTGTGGGGGGGACGTGCTGCCCCGCTGCCGCTTCCGCCACACGGTGGCGGTGATTGACGCTCCAGCCGCGCTCAGAGAAGGCGGGTTCGCAGGGAAGGACGACCCGATTCTGTTCATGTTCGGCGGATATGACCTGGAGGTGCGGGGGGGGAGGGCGGGCGGGCGGGTGGGTGGTGGGCGGGCAGGTGGGTGGGTGGGTGGGTGGGCAGGCCCGTGTGTGTGTAGGTGGGTGGGTGGGCGGTTGGGTTGCCTGACTTTATTCTCCTCCCTCCCCTCCATGGCATCCCCTCCCCGCTGCTTCACGGCCCCTCTATCTCGGTCGCCTCCACCATGATGCAAGCGCGTCCCTGTCTTCTCCTCGCCCGTCGCCTTTGATCCCCTGTCATCAACCCCTCACGCCACGCTGCTGCCGTGCCAAGGTGTGCGCTGCACCGTTGTACGGATGCTCTGGAGAGACCTAACGCATTCTAAGAAATCTTCGGTGTGGAATGCACCCGCCATGTGTACATGTGCGTGCGTGTGTGTGTGTGTGTGTGCGTGCGTGTGTGCGTACGTGTGTGCGTGTGTGTGTGTGTGCGTGTGTGTGTGTGTGTGCGCGCGTGCGTGTGTGTGTGTGCGTGCATGCGTGTGTGTGTGTGTGTGTGTGCGTGCGTGTGCGTGTGTGTGTGTGTGCGCGTGCGTGCGTGCATGTGCGTGTGTGCGTGTGTGCGTGCGTGCATGTGCGTGTGTGTGTGTGTGTGTGTGTGTGTGTGTGTGTGTGCGTGTGTGTGTGCATGCAGGGCAACGTGCATGGCATGGAGGAGTCCTTCTTCCTCTGCCTCTCCGACGGTGGCGCCACGGTCACATGGCGCAGGGCAAGCACCAAGGGCACCGCGCCCTCTGCCCGTTTCCACCACATCATGGCCGCCTATGGGAATGGGTCAAAAGTGCTCGTCTATGGGTATGCACTCTTTCCCTTGCTCTCTCCTCCCAGTCCCCTCTCCCCTCTTTGGCCGCTTGCCCATCCTTACCCCTCCTTCCTCCCCCCCCACACTCTCTATTCCAGTTCTCTCCTACCAACGTCTTTCCTTCTCTCCCTCTCCCATCCCTCCGCTTCGTTTCTCTACGTCGATTCTCTCTCCTTACTGTGCCTGCCCTCACTCTCTCGGCTCTTGGTGTGGCTCTCGCCGCGGTTCTCTCTTATCCCCGCTGTCACTCTCACCCCTCGTTTTATGCGTCCCTTCCCCTGCGATTGTACCCGTGCGCGTGCCTATGCGTGTGCCTGCATGCATGCAGAGGCGAAGGATTGGTGGTGAACGACTGGGATGTGGTGGAAAGAGCACGGCAGGGTGGGGGGCAGGCGGATGGAGACGAGAGGAGCGGGCAGCAAGGGCAGGATGAACGCAGAGCAGAGGGAGAGAGGGAAGACAGGGGAAGGAGGAGAAGCAGGGAGGGGGTTCGGTGGCAACAACAACAACATCAACAACAGCAGCAGCTGGCGCGACAGCAACGGCAGGAGCGGCAAGGACAACGGCAGCGGCGGCGACAGCAGCAGCAGCAGCAGCAACAGCATCAGCAGCAGCAACAACAAGAGCAGTGGCAATTCCAGCCACGCGAGCACATGGACAGTCACAGGCTTGAGGGCGAGATGAGGCAGGCCGGGTCACCTGGCGAGAGGCGGCAGGCCGGGAGGCAAGAGCAAGGGCCGCAATGTGGCGAGCGCTGCACTTCCGATACGAGTCGGCGTGCGCATGCCAGCGAGGGGAGTGAGGGGAGGAGTGAGGATGGGAGTGAGGGAAGGAGTGAGGAGGGGAGTGAGAGGGGGAGTGAGAGTGAGAGTGGGCGTTGGAGTGAGAGTGAGGGTGGCGTGAGAGGCAGGTGTGGTGATGCCACGCGTGCTGCAACCACGAGTGACAGTAGCGGCTGCAGCTGCAGTAGCGGCAGCAGCAGCAGCAGCAGATGCTACAGCAGTGAAGACAGCACTCCCAGCGGCACCAGTGCCTCAAGTATGGCTGCTGCTGCTGGCGCGGATGCTGCAACAGCTGGTGCTGCCATGTGTAGTGCTCGTGGTGCCTCAGACTCTGCAGAGCGCCAGCCCACGGCCATCGCACCATCCAGCTCCCATCCTGCTGCTGGTGCACCGTGTACCAGTGGCAGTGGCAGTGGCAGTGGCAGTGGCAGTGGCAGTGGCAGTGGCAGTGGCAGTGGCAGTGGCAGTGGCAGTGGCAGTGGCAGTGGCAGTGGCAGTGGCAGTGGCAGTGGCAGTGGCAGTGGCAGTGGCAGTGGCAGTGGCAGTGGCAGTGGCAGTGGCAGTGGCAGTGGCAGTGGCAGTGGCAGTGGCAGTGGCAGTGGCAGTGGCAGTGGCAGTGGCAGTGGCAGTGGCAGTGGCAGTGGCAGTGGCAGTGGTGGTGGTAGTGGGAGGGGATGTGGGTGTGGGTGTGGGTGTTCCCAGCAGTCACCCATGGCGTGGGAGAGTGCGTGGCAGAGTGTGGGCAGTGAACAGGGCACTGGAAGGGCAAGGAGGGCAAGGAGGACAGGTGGTGAGGGGGAGAGGCAGGCAGGTGTGCATGCTGTTACTGCTGCTGCTGCTGCTGCTGCTGCTGCTGCGCATGGCGAAGTGGGCCATGGGGAAGGGGCGCGTGCGCTGGTGGTGTATGTGCTGGATGTGGGCAGCATGGCATGGTCACGCGTGCCCACGCATGGAGTGTGCCCTGGCGTGCGCATCCTGCACTTCGCCACCACGTACACGTGAGTTGGAGTGCACCACTGCACTGCACTGCGCTGCACTGCACTGCACTGCACCGCTCTGCACCGCATCCTGACGTTCCCTTTCGAGCTGACTCAAAAGCGCCTGAGAGCAGTGCCGCGCTCCATGGCATGCTCAAGCTCACATCTCGCACTCCTCGCATCCATACTTCCCTCTCTTCCCCCCTCTGGCTTCCCCTCTCTTCCGTCCTCTCACTCTCAAACCCGCCTCTCCCTACCCACCCTCGTCCCCCACCCTCTTCCCCCATCCTCTTCCCCGGATCCTCTTCCCCCATCCTCTTCCCCCCATCCTCATGCAGCTGTGGCACATCAGGCAGCGAGCACCTGGTCATCTTTGGGGGCTACAGAGACGACAGCACCAACCTCGAAACCATGCAGGTAGGGAGCCGCCTGCCTCACATGCAGCTCCCGCCTGCCTTCTGCGCACACACCGTTCCTCTCTCTCACACTCTCTTGCCGCACTGTCTCCAGATTTCACCCTCCCTCCCTCCCTCCCTCCCTCCCTCCCTCCCTCCCTCCCTCACCCCCTTCCTCCCTCTCACCTCTCGCTCGCTTCTCTGCTCTCATCTTACTCCTCTTCCTTACCCAATGTACTTCACCTTCTCCCCCATCTCCCTTCCCTCCTTTCCTCTCCCATCCCCCCTATCCCCCCTATCCCCCCTATCCCCCCTATCCCCCTATCCCCCCTACCCCCCCCCCAGCCCTACGCCCTCAATCTCGCCACTATGGAGTGGCGCCGCAGCCCTTCCTCTGCCCCCAACGCCTCCCGTAACCCCTCGGCCCAACCCCCAGAGTGCCAGCCTGTTGCTCGCAACCGCAGCGGCCTTACCAAGGTGCGTGAGCGCACGCTGTTGCCACCCACAGATGCTGGATTGCTCACTCCATTCGATCCAAACTTGCCGTTTGCCCGATGTTAAATTACAACATGTACCTTTCGTTTCCTGCTCCAGCGAACTTGCGTTGAGGACTGTGGGGCTCTGGTGGCTGTGACTGGCTGGCTGTTCCTCAGTCATCGTCTGGAAGATGTCTGAGGATCTGCATAGATGGTCGTGACTGTGGTGGTTGTGACTGGCTGTGCTGGCAGGTAGGGGAGGACACGCTGCTGCTCACCGAGGGCACCATCTACGACACGCGCAGCTACCTCAGGGACGTGCACGCCCTGCACCTGCCCTCGCTCTCCTGGTGTGTGTGCGTGCGCGCACATGTGCATGTGTGTGTGCGTGCGCGCGCACGTGTGCATGTGTGTGTGTGCACGCACGTGTGCATGTGTGTGTGTGTGCGCGCGCGCGCACGTGTGCATGTGTGTGTGTGTGCGCGCGCTCGCACGTGTGCATGTGTGTGTGCGCGCGCGTACGTGTGCATGTGTGTGTGCACGCGCGCACGTGTGCATGTGTGTGTGCGCGCGCGCACCTGTGCATGTGTGTGTGTGCACGCGCTCTTGTGTCTGTGCGCGGATGTGCATGTGTGTGTTTGTGCACCCACCATCCTCCCTTAGCCACAGTCCTGTGACCTCACTTCCACTCCCTCCCGCTTCCATACCACCTTCCCCTCTCACGCTCCATTTTACTGCCCCTCCACCCCTTGATCAATTCAAAGGGTGTCTTGCATTGTGCTCTCTTCCTCCTTTCCGCCCTGCCTCCCAAGCACATCATCCCTGCCTCACTTCCTCTTCTGCAACCACGGCTCGTGCGCTGCGCCATGCACAACAACTTACATGGATTGGATTCTTGATACGTTGAGAGAATTCACTTCACTTATCCGCTGCACCACGATTCCCCTCCCACCGCTCCCCTGCCGTGTCGCAGGTCGCCTGTGCGTGCGCACGGCGAGCCGGCAGCAGGGCCCAGTGGAGGCCTCACAGCCGACGGGCTCGTGGCCTTTGGCGGCTGCGTGCTGGGTGAGTGTGTGGCCCGCCCCCCACCCCCCACTCCCCCTCCTCCTTTCTCCCTTCCATGTGTCGCATCTACCACACTCACCTCCCGACCTCCCCTCTGTTCCACGGTTTACTTCGCCCTGCTACATCGCAAGATATTTAACCCATCCCATCACCCCTCTCCCCGTCCCCCTTCCCGTCTCTCACTCCCCTCCCTCCCTGCCACCTCTTCCTCCCACCAGCCACTCTGCCCATTCCGCCAGTGGCAAGAGTGCTCTCAACTCAACTCACCGTCGCATATCCCCCCACCCTCCCTGCACTGTCCCCCCTCACCAGGCACGTTGGGCATTCAGCCGGTGGCGCGAGTGGACCCCATGGTCCTCGGCTCATGGGGCGCTCTCTCCCCACCGCAGCCGCAGTCGGTCCCCACGCGCCCCTGCTGCCGGCCGTGGCTGCGCCTCTCTGCGGGCCTCTCGCTGCTGCCGCTGCAGCCCGCCGAACTCGTCTACTCCACTCACGCCCCACCCACCACTGCTCCCTCCGCCGCAAATCTTACATGCAAAGAGGGCGCAGGCGCAGGCTCGGTCGTGGGCTCGGGCTCGGGCTCAGGCTCGGGCTTGGGCGCGGGCTGCTCGGGCTCGGGCTCGGGCTCACTTGGTTTTAATAACCCCGTGGGCAGCCTCAGCGGTGGGAAGAGCTCCTCTGGGGATGCTGCTTCACCCAACAGTGCTCCTGCCAGGGAAGGCTCGCGGTCTGGCCTTGTGCCGCTGATAGGGCAGGCTGTGATGGCAGGTGATGCTGCTGTGGCGGGAGCCGTGGCAGGGGAGAGTGCAAGTACACCAGGAGCAGGTGGTGGGGCAGATGGTGTGGTTGCTAGAGGGTTGGAGAGGCCTGGCGCACCAGCGACACCGCCAGTGTTACCATCAACTGCAGCAGCACCAGGACTACCAGGAGCACCACCAGCAGCAGTAGCAGCAGCACCAGGACTACCACCACCAGCACCAGCAGCACCAGCACCAGCAGCACCAGCACACGACAGTGGCCAGCATGGGCCGCAAGTCATGCTAATGCGAGTGGAAGCGATGCCGCCTCCACCACACGCGCTCCATACCTCTCACCTGGCAGCAGCCCGCCCAGCAGATAGGACAGTTTCTAGCAGCAATGTTGCTTGTGATGGTCCTTCCCCTGGGGCTCTTTATGCTGTTGATGCAGCTGCTGCTGCTGCTGCTTCTCCTCCTCCACCTGCTGCTGCTTCTCCTCCTCCCCCTGCTGCTGCTTCTCCTCCTCCCCCTGCTGCAGCTGCTGCTGCTGCTGCTTCTCCTCCTCCCCTTGCTGCTGCTGCTGCTGAGACTCCTCTTTCAGTGGTTGCAGAGGACTTCTCCCGGTGGACCCTCTGCTGCGGTAACTCTAGCCTCTCACCAACAGAAGCAGCAGCAACGCCAGTGCCGACAGCAGCAGCAGCAGGGGCGTCTGCGCATCTCGAAGACGGTTCCCCTACGGAGGAGGACTGTGCTACCGCGTGGCCGCTGTGCCACACCGCCTTTCGCCTCCCGCATCTCACAACTGCTCTCCTGCCCTCTTCTTCCCTCCTCCCCCTACACCTGTCACCTGCTGCCTCCCCTCCTGCCATTGCTGCTGCTCGTCGTGCCACCACTGCTGCTCCTCCTGGTGATGCTGTAGACACTCCTGATGCTGGCGATACAGATGCTGCTGCTTCTCATGCCTCGCCCCCCTCATTTCCCCGTTGCCGTCCGTTTCTCAACAGATCTGCCAGTCAACGCGTTGTCACGCCAACAGCGTCAGCTGCACCTGACTCTCCGCAGCTGCTCACTCCGCTTGCTGCCCCTGCTCATACACTCCCCTCTCTGCCTGCCTCACTGTCTGCCTCCCCTCCTCTGTTTACCCTCGCTGAGGGAGAAGGAATAGAAAGGAGGCAAGGAGGAGGGGGGACCCCTCAGTTGTTGCTACCATCAGGGGCCGGGGAAGTAGAGGGGGGGGAAGTAGAGGCAGGTGTGTGTGCTGCAGCGACCAGCACTGCTGCTGCCACTGTGGCTGCTGCAGCAGCTGCAGCGGCGGGAGATGTGGCAGTGGCAGCAGAAGCAGCAGAGGCGGCGGCACAGGCAGTGGCAGCGGTGGCAGCAGCGTGTGTGAACATAGCACTTATGGTGCGGGATGTGAGGCAGTCGCTGATCATGCGCAGGGGAGGGACGGGGGAGGAGGAGGGAGATGCTGTTGGCAAGCACCAGCAGCAACGGCACCAGTGAGGTGGCCAGTGGTGTGCGTGTGTGTCTTTGATGCGTGTGTTTGTGTATTCAGTGTGTGCCTGTGTGCTAGCTTGCGTACGTGTGAGTGTGTGCATCTAGTAAAATCTCGATGCAGAATCTCACTGGACAGTAAACTGCCGAATGCCCTCCAATTATTTGCTAATATGATAGTGTTACGGTATATGCTCGGGTATGATCGTGTATGGTACCATATTGATATAATTCAATTATAAAACACTTCCCAAAGCTAGGTAGCTCTCTTTGGTGTTGACTAGCTCCTTAATCATTCCATGTTGTAACCATACTCTATGAAATATAAACACATGGATATATGAAGTTACTTTATGAGTTGTACCTTGGTGGCAGGGTCCTAAATAGCAGACTTTTTTTGTCTGATTGTCTGATTTTCAGACTAGTTTTTAGGGGTTTCTCTGATTTTTCAGACAAGGGCTTGCAAAAACTCTGATTGGACTAGACAAACTTTTCAGATTTCTCTGAAATTTTCAGACTAGGTGTACCAGTTTCTCTGATTTTTAGACAAGTGTTTTGAGTTTCTCTGAAACAAAGACATACAGATGTAAGGTGCTCCCATGCGAATATTCCCTTTTTCGCGTCGCCACACGTTGTCCCCCCTCCGCATCCTTGGCATACGTGAGCCTTCCCAAGCCTTCTGTGGCAACATCTGATGTGGCTAGAGCACATGTGATTGGATACTTTACGGTATTGCAGCAAAGCAGACTAGTCAGAGCCCTTTGCGGTGCGTTACTTGGGTCTGCAGCGCACGGTGGGGATCAGACCATGCCTCACCCCATGCAGTGAACTTGCTGCAGCATACGTGCACCGCTGTACGTCATCCCGCCCATCACGACGCGTCGCCCCGCCCATCGTCTCGTCACTTGCCAGTCCGTGCCGCCATGGCACTTGACCAAGAAACCCCCTCCCCAACCGCTTCTTGCTCCCTTCGTCTCCACCTGTTTCTTCCATCCACTTCTGTTATGTGTTGTTGTCGTGCGTTGTTCTGCTCGTGTTCTGTGTCAGGTTTAGAAACCCCTCTCGAAGTAGGGCCAATATGGCTGTCGTTGTCGAGGCTGACGGCGACGATCAGCCAGAAGGGTGTAGCGAATCCCCGCCTCCCATGCGAGGCCTAGACTTCCTGCGTTCAAAGCTGTCGCGCACCCCTGCTGCAGATACCTCCCGTCGCCCAGCCGCTATCAACCTTATGCTTGCGCCTTCCTCAGCCGAGCCCTCGCCATGGCCCGTGCCACTAGCATCCCCTCCTTTGTCGCCTGCGCGTTCGTCCAGTCCGTCCTTGCCTCAGCCCTCGCAGTCGCCCACACCATCGTCGGCGGTCCGCTTGGAAACCGATGGCGAAGCATCAGCTCGCTCCTCCGCCAAGCGAAAGTATCGGCAGGCTTCTCTGCCGTGGTTCAAGGGCGCCACATCCAATGCTCCTGACTCTGCACCGAGTTCAGCGCCCGGCCCGTCTACCACAGAAGATATGGAGGACGATGATTCTGACGACGACGAGGAGGACGCAGAAGCAGCAGAGCCGCTGAAGGTCGCTAAAGCACGTGAGGCTGAGCTAAAACACAAGTTTGAAACCGAGTGGTCGAAGAAGTTTCCGTGGCTCGTCCTCACCAAGACCGATCTTGGTCGCCCGTCCATCAAGTGCAGCATCTGCACGGCGCACCGGTCGGAGAACTGCAAGTACGGCAAAGGCGGACAGGGCGGAGCACACATCCAGGTGCAGACGATGCGCAAGCACCAGCGTACCAAGAAGCACCAGGCCGCTGTCGAGAAAAAGGAGGCTAAGGAGAGGGCCGAGACGAAGCAGAAGCGCATCGAGGATTTCTTGAATGGCGACGTCGAAGGCAGACGTATCATTCGGTTGTTGATGGCGATGTTATTCATCTGCAGAACTGACGCACCGATCTTGATGTATGTTTCTCTGGTGAACTTCATGGCCTCGCAGGGTATGCCAGACTTGGGCGAGAGCAACTACGGCACCTACCACACAGAGTATGTGTTTTGGATTTCGCAAATCTCCCATTGTTCGAACCGCTAGAGTCATCTAATGCTTCTCGTTGCTTGCCATGTGTTGCAGGTACGGATTTAGGCAGCTGACAGAGGCGACGGCGAATTACCTTCGGCAGAAGCAGCTTGAGCACATCCTGAAGAGTCATTTCATCGGTCTCAGCGTCGACGAAAGTACCGATCGACGGCGCGGCAAGCACTTAATTGTCTACGTGACATTCGTGAAGAACGACAGGGTTGTCACTGAGTTTTTTGCCTTACTCACTGTGCATAAGTGCGATGCTGGATCCCTCTTAACTATTTTGCAGACCCATCTCGAATCGGCAGGTGTCGACATCAATAAGGTTTCAGGCATCAGTACGGATGGGGCCAGCGTCATGAGGGGGGATCGACAGGGTCTGGTTGCCCGCCTTCGGCAGCTCGTGCTGCACCTCGTCTCTGCTCACTGCATTGCTCACAGGTGAGGCGTAGTGCAGCATCACTTCCTTGGCAGGTTTCCCGACTTCATCGACTAGTTCTGATTCATGTTTCGTAGTTTTGATGTATGATGTTCCGTGTTTGAGCAGGGAGGCGTTGGCAGCTAAGGACGCTGCCAAGAAGTTTCCCGACTTCAACATGATCGACGACATCATCAGGATGCTGGCCGAGATTTTGGGACGCTCCTCAGGGTGGCACGACCGCTTCAGAGAGTTGCAGGAGATCCTGATGAAGACCTTCCTGGAGATGCAGTCTATCTTCGCCATCCGCTGGCTTTCACGCGCCGAGGCAATACTCCGCTTGGTCGCAGTTCTTCCCGCCGCCATCCTGCTGCTGCACGAGTACGACCGGGATTCGTACGAGGTTGCAAGGGGCTATAAATTCCACTTCTGCCTCTTCTTCCTCGCCGACCTGCTAACAGAGCTCAACCGGCTTAACAAGAAGTTTCAGCGTCGCCAGGTAACGTATACACTCACGCATCAGATGGCGCACATACTTTCGATCGCGCACATGCATGTTCTATGCTGTGCTAAACATGCCTCGGCTATGTGATTTTCTCGTGCTACTTGCAGGTCGACATCACCAGGGTGGGAAGAATGGTGCAGAGCACCACCGAGGTGATTCGCGCACGGTACATCAATTGCGACTCTTTTTACGGCGGCCCCAGAAGCAAGCACCTGCACAAGTTCTTGACATGCCATGAGCCTGAAGGTCGTGTGGTCGTCGAGGGGGAGGCGAAGGATGGCGAGCCGGTCCGCCACGAGTACATCCTTCACACGAAGTCGATTTCGGACTCGGAGTTCAAGAGCGACAAGAAGTCTTGCATCGTGTTGTGCCGTGCCATGGCCCAAGAGACGATCGACTGCATCGAGTCAAGGTTCAGCGACCTGCAGCAGCTCGGAGGAACCAAGCTTTTTCTCTCAAGCGCCTATCCCACTGCGCGATCGGAACGCGAGAAGAAAGCGCTTGAGTGGCTGGCGCTTCTGAAAAAGTTATTCAACAACAAGCCCTTGCCTGGTAAGTTCTCGAGACCAACATACTTTTCCAAGTGTTTTTCTGAATTACCCTTCTAATGTTTACTCAGTGTGCCTGTTATGTGAGTGCGATGCCATGCGTTATACTCACACTTTGCTGATTCCCTCCCCTCGCAATGTACCCCCCCCCCCCCCCCCTCCCAGGCGTTAGCTAGAAGCGCGCCAAGGCAGAGCTGACCTCATTCGTTAACATCATGGACGCGCATCACGGGGAGATGGCGTACCACGTCAGCCTGCGGCACATGCTGGGGACACGCGACTGGGAAGATGCCTATCCCAATCTTGTTAAGATTTGGGTGGCAACCGCCGTGCTCCCGTTGAGCACGGTGGAGTGCGAGCGGGGATTTTCCCGCCAGAACGTCATTAAGAGCTGGTCTCGGGGCAACCTCTGTGATGCCCGCTTGGGCGACCTTGTGTGCATCTCCCTCCTGCAGGATTACGACATGCAGTGGGATGAGATTGTTGACATGTGGAAGGCCGCCAAGCCAAGGCGGCCTTGCCAGGATGCAATTGCCCCCATTCTTGCCCCAATGTCCAGGAAGAAGAAGAGCAAGGCCGAGGCAAAGAAGAGAAGGAAGATCGCTGAGCTCGAGGCTCAGATCAGGAAATGGAAGGGGATGGCTGTGGTTGAGGATGGGCTGGAGGAAAGAGACGTGGAAGAAGAGGTGGAGGAGGAGGTAGAGGAGGAGGAACTGATGGAATTTGATGGTGACGACGAGTAGGTACCGTAAATGTAGGGAGGGAGGGAATGGCCATCTGCCTGCATGCTCGTTCGTTTGTAACTTGCAAGTAGTACTAACTTAATCAAAGTGCTTAACTGTATCTTCTATTGTCACACACTAACAGACTATGCAGTAGAATTTCTCTGTATTTTCAGGCAAATATTCTCAAATTCTCTGGAAAATCAGACAACTTTTTCAAAATTCTCTGATCCTGAAAAGCGAATCAGACAAAGTGCGCAGAACGTGTCTGATTGCTCAGACACTTTTTTTTCCAAAAGAGGACCCAGCTTGGTGGTGGGTGTTTTTCCCCAAGTAAGAATGCTAGTATGGGGTACAAAGGGTCAAGTCTATGCATCAGGGCCCAAGATATCAGCCTTTTTTACGTTGATTCAGCCTTTTTCCGATTTTTTTTTTGGGTTGCGGAGCAAGCTATTGCCATCGATTTTACCGAATTTTTTTTTCACGCGGATTTTGGGAATTAGAAACACTACCTACAAAATCGAACCATATTTTTGGACTTCCTCCTCATCTAATTAGTAAATCACATTTCTGTTGTAATATATATGCAATGGTTTGCAATTGTTGAAAGATAGCTTGCTTATTGTTGATACTTCCAACCAAAATTCTACTGTCGTATTTCGGCAAATTTCGTATTTGATTTCATCGCGCCATTAGCAACCGGTCCAATCGAATCGTGCTCGAATTTTTTTACATGTCATGGTCCATGACATGAATCTACAATAAAATTGATTATTATTATGCGACACTGTAGAAAACCCAAACTCTAGGCTACCGCTTCCCCAGCACTAGCATGGGGGGGAAATCAGCAAGCCTAGTGTTTGAGTGATCAACAATATTATGAAACAACAGTCTGTGAAGTCCAAAAAGAGAACCCTACCCATCAAATCCAATTCAAGAGACTACACTCAAGGAGTGCGCCTATGTACCTTTTACGATATGATAGGCAAGGTTTCCCGTTTTGAAAAATGTAGGCATGCATTGCCAATCAATGAGAATGGAGGATGATGGGATGGAACGGTATGTGAAAATAACATGACTGCACACACGGAACAGAAGTCAGAATAGTTGAAAACGATAAAGCAAAATATTATGCAACAAAAAAAAAAGCAAAACAAGCACATTGCAATTTCAACATCTAAAAGAGTGGTTCAAGTTGGGACCCTGCATTCACATTAGAAGAGCCAATGAAATAACAAAATTGAAGAGCGTGGATAAAAGAATTGGAAATAGAAAGAACGAGCACGAACGGGACAAATAGAGAGTAGGGAGAAAGAGGAAGTGCGACATACAGAACGGGTTCCCGTAAGACGGATTAGGCGCAAAGCTAGAAGGGAATGAAATGATAAGAGAAAAGAAGGATTGAAAACGACGGAAGGGAAGGGAACGAAAGCGTGAGATTGAAGCAAAAGTAGGCATGGAATCGAAAAGAAGGCAACATATGGAAAGGAGGAAAGGGGAAGAGCAAAGCGGGAAGGGGTAGAATGCCTACCTTTTGTTCAAGCCGAGTGGCGATTACTCACGCTTCCTTTACAAGCTGGTACACCAAGAGAGGTAAGTGGTACTGGAAAAGGCAAAGGATGATACTGGAAATGAGGAAGGAGCAAAAGAAGGAAGACAACTAGGGAAAGAAGGGAAGGAAGATAAGCTCCTTCCCTTCTTCCTTATCCCTTCTCTCCTAGGAGAGAGAAACGGAGTTGCTGTTCGTAACATGTTAACGGAAGGAGAAAAGAAGGACTGAAAACGAAAGAAGGGAAAGGGAGTGATGGCATCGGAAAGAGGGGAAAATAGGCAGCAAATCGGAAATGAATCAAGGTATGGAAGAGAGTAGAGGAGAATGACATGGCGGGAGGGTAGAAGTCGTACCTTGAATCAAGCTGAAATTTTATTACCCGTGGTTCCTTAACAAGCTAGAGCACATAGAGAGATAAGATATTAGAAAACAGGAAAACATGGAGTATAAGAGAAGAGAGAACTCGGGAAAGAAATGAGGGAAAGGCTAGTATGACAAGCAAACTAGGAGGTTGACAACGCGATGAGAGAGAAACGAAGATGCTACCTAATTAGGGGATGGACTTGGCTAGAGCGCTAGAATTTCACTGCTGGAGTTGAGGGGCAAGACGTGAGATTGAGTAATCGAGGAAGAAGAATACGAGAGATTGAGAGGAGGAGGTGGAAGAATGGTGGGAGAAAGCGGGTGGAACGACCAGGTTCTCGCAGCTCTGAAGTTCCATCCATTTCTCGTTTCCATCCGAAACTGCCCAGCCGGAATGAAAATTGTCAATCAGTTGCCTAACATTCGAGGGGGCGTTCCATTCTTTATATATTGCCCACGTTGCATGGAGAAATACGATACCACAAGTTCGATAATCAATTTGTTTCACAAATTATCATCTCGACAACCGACGAAACGGTAGAAAATCGACGTCAATGGTACATTAGAACGAGCCCCCGATGAAGTAATTCGCGTCGCTGAACATGATAAGCGCGATTTGACGGTAAAAAAACTTAACCAAACTATGGCGCGGGTGGCAGTGCAATTTCGACGCCACTGGACGGATACAGTATTTCCCGTCAGCGAATGGCGCGCGTGACGAGCCTCGCCAATGGGTGCAAAATACAAAACCTGGCAGGTGACAAATTTCGCCACTGGGAAGGCAAAACAAATCGAGAAGAGATACGGCCAGTAGCGAGAGTGACGAAACCGAAAACAAAAACGGAAACGAAATTAAAATGAAAGCGATAACGAGAATGAAGGAAGAATTGTAGTGCTGGGCCTAAGATATCAACCTTAAAGCCCTGGTTTGCTTAATTTCAATGGCAGTTTTTTCTGTTGTCTATGATTTTCCTGTGTTTGCAAACTGCCCATTGAGACTTATTCTTGAACAACACGTCCCTCACAAGCCTTTGTATCATTTGCATTAGCCAATGCCAAGATATGGCCTGGACCCGAAACCCAAATCAGCCTAAAAAGCCTGATATCTGAGGGCCTGGTGTAGCCTAATGAAAAAAAAAAAAAAAAAAAAAAAAAAAAAAAAAAAAAAAAAAAACAGCTGGGGACGGAAATATATAAGAAAAGTATCATAATAATCCAAAAGCAAGGAAATAGAAAAACCAGCACTTGGTAGTGGGCGAACTCAACTACATATTTATGAGTATATACATATGAAATCACAGAAAATGCTTGTATACTTTCAAATGCTATATCATCTAAAGTATTAACATTATTTGATTAAATTAATAAAAAGATCATTTCTAAATATTATATTATAAAAATGAAGTAATTTACGGCCAAAAATTACCATGATAAAATCAATTACTTGAATGGAAATGATTTATCATAACATTATAGAGCTCCGCAACCCTAAGACGATTTCGTCGTCTCTTTTTTTTTCTTTTTTTTTTGTACCAAGACTGAACAGAGAGTGGACGCTGAAAAATCAGCCTTCTGATTCGTGTGGTGTCTGATTTTTCAGCCTTTTTTTTATGGTGTAAGTCCCATAGTAGAATTGTATGTTAGAATGTGAGATACAGGATGGTTTTTTCTAAGATGCTGTACTCTCTAAGAGTAAGCACCTATCTAGTCTATAGTAACACATACATCTATGTTTGGCACACCCCCTAGGCTAGATGAGGGGCAGTGCCGGGCAAGAGTTACGCAGCTCAGGGTGGCACTACTAGTCCAACCTCTGAGGCAAGGGTCCAAAGAACGGTCAACAAGAGTACAAACTAAACAAGAGTAACCCAGTGCGGCACTACTAGTCCAGCCACTGGAACAAGAGCCACAAGCCCAGTCAGGGTAAGATAAAATATAATATAGTACACAATCAAGGTCCTAGCAAGTGAGAAGCCACAGGAACTAGCCCAAGCTGTACACAGTGTCGCTGATGATCTTTAGGCGCAAGCGCCTCCACGCATGAGGAAGTACCGCAGCTGGATGTGCTTCGCTCTGCCCTCCAGTCGAGGCTCCTGACACAGGAGGATCATGGCCCTGTTGTCAGCGTAGGTCAGCTAACGTAGCACAAAGCGTGTCGTGCCACTCGCGTGGCGCCTGCCGCAGGCTGTAAACCGGGCGCTGAAGGAGCCACTGGGTCCTCGGGGTGAAGGTGCCGGTGAAGCCTGACGGGCGACGCAGGTAGACCTGCTCGTGCAGACTGCCTTGAAGAAACGATGTGGAGAAGTCGAGAGAGTGCAGCTCGAAGTCACGCTGTGCTGCTACGTGTAGCAGCACTCGAAGAGTAGTCATCTTCGGGGTCAGGGTGAAGGTCTGAAAGAAGCTAACACCCTTGCGATGACTGAAGCCTCTAGCAACGTAGCGCGCCTTGAACACTGGCGGCTCTCTAGGAAGACGCTTCACTTTGAAGAGCCACCGGCCATCGAATACGTTTACCCCAGGTGGGGGAACTACGTCAGCATTGGAGCCCGTGGATCTCTAAGATGCCATCTCCGCGTCCATGGCAGCTATCCATTGGGAGGCCCAGAGTCCCGATGTCACCTCAGCGTAGGTGCGAGGGGGCAGGATGTCAAAGGCGTCTGGGACCCCCTCATGGAGCAGAGATGAGGCGCGGCTTCGGACAGGAAAGCAAGCTCGTATTGTCGGTCCTCCAGGACATCACTGCCAAGGGCAGCAGCACCCCTGACGGACGGAGGACGGGCCGGGCCAGAGACTAGAGCGGTGGCGTAGTCAAGGCGGCGGGTAGAGGCAAAGTCGGCGACGGCAGTGACAAGCGTGTCAAGACTGGAGACAGGAACAAACGGGTCGGTAAAAAGACAGGCGAGGACGCGAGGAACAAGAGGACTAGCAGCACAGAGGAAGTTCGACAGGGGAGGCGGAGCGACAGCCAGCGACAACGGAGGAGGCGACAGGAGGAGGGGAGAACAAGACACGTGGGAACGAAGCAACATAGGGTGAGAGGGCTGGACAGGAGAGGCATGGCGAGCACAGGAGGGACGGCGAGACCAGAAGTGGGACGGAGGCGTGGGGTCAGAAGACATAGGAGGAGACATGGGAGGAGAACGTGGGGTAAAACGAATCGGAGACGAATCCGACGGAGGAAACACAGGGCCGTAGACAGGCACGAATGTAAGCAAGGCAGCCCCAGACGTGGAATGCTGACGCGTCACCAGGGAACCCGGTCAAGAGAAGGGTCGGCGAAACCTGCGGCCGCTGGGAGTGCGGCCACAGGATAAGCTGGTGAGCAGCTTAGCGAACGGCGAATGGCCACAGAAAATGGGGTGCACCGGCATGGATCATGGAGGTATGAGCCACCTCCATAACCAAACCAATGCGTCACTCAGCGACCCCATTCTGTTGCGGGGAGTCCGGCAGGGTGTACGTCTGGGTGATGCCCTCCGCACGACAAAATTGGCCAAGCCGACCAGAGGCGAACTCGCCGCCACGGTCGGAGTGAAGGCGCAGCACAGTTACCAACTCATAGTAGAATTGTATTTTAGAATGTGAGATACAGTATGGTTTTGTCTAAGGGGTTGTACTCTCTAAGAGTACGGACCTATCTAGCCTATAGTAACATATACATATATGTTTGACAGTAAGCTGAAGCATCAGCGTAAGTTTGGGGTGAGATGCTGAATCTGAGTACAGTACAGTGCCTCGCTCCCTCCCCCCCCCCCCTCCCGCTCACGCTCCCCGTGATTACCCCTACTCGCAACGACGAAAATATGGCTAAGTCCTCCGCAACCAGTCACGTCACTCTCATAACACCCGCGACCCATGAAATTTTGGCTGGGTCCTCGGTAACCAGTCATCCGCAACCCATAAAATTCTGGCAAAGTCCTCCGAACCCACTCACAACTCACACCCCTCTCATACCCCTGCAACCAAGAAAAAATTGCCGAGTCCCCCCCACAACCGCACACAATCCTCCCACCCTTCCCCCCATGACCAAGGTCGAACTCCTCCCAAGCGAGACGCTTGGCACGGGCCAGACACCATGCTGTCATGCAAATATCTATAGGAAAACTCACGATTGAAAGGTAAAACATCAGAATTTCATGCAAATTCAAGGTGCTTTGCGCTGTATCCGGATTCCAAAATCGTAAAACGGCCACAACTTTCACCCGTTTTAGTCCATTTCCAAATCGCCAGGCTAAATCCTAATACCTACATAAATGTGATTGTTACCTTGACGGAAAAAAGGGTACTTCTGCTAGCCAATCACTGGCATGTCAACTGCTGCAGGGGAGACTTTAACGTCGTTATTGAATGCCACGCTGGTTTTCAAAGCACCGTTCAAAGTGTGCATCAGTCTTTTTTTCTTAAGTAACGCTGATTGATCAACGATTTTGTGGTAACGCTGAATTTTCAGCCTTTTTTTTCAGGGGGAAGGCTAAATTGCAGGGGGGAGGCTGACGAATCAGTGTACCCTAAATTAATCTTAGGCCCTGCTATGCATTATTGGTCATAGAATTATTGAGGCTAGCTTGACTCCATTATTGCCACTCTATTAATGGTTTGGCATTATGGGAGTTGGGGGTCAAGCACTTTGGAGTGCATTATGCTTCTCTTTGAGAGGCTAGAGGGGTTCTTGGAGGAGCCTAGAGAGTAGTACAAATTCTTGTATTTCCTTGCTACTGCTGACCAAGCCACTGTTGCATGCACTGTGCCACTTCCGTGGCGCATGCTGTGCTGTCGACATACTAGTTCAAGGGGCGACCTGCAGCTGCCAATGCCCTTGGAACTTGTTAGAGCATGCATGGCTGGGGTCGTGGCGAAGCCAGCCGCTGCTGCCAGTTCTGCCCTTGAGTGCACTTGCCAGACAGCGCACTGCTTGCTAGCGCACGGCACGGTTCTGCCAATACCTCCTGATACAATGGTGATGCTGTAGCTACTACTGTGAATTCCTTGGCTGCAGCCACAGCTGTCCTTTCATTACCACCCTTACCAACTTTCCAGCGCTCCCTCAAATATCATTCCGCTTCTCTGTTTGCCATATCCCTTCCTTCTTTCTCTAATCCAAGTAGGTGACGCCAATTGACCAAGGGGATTGGACATAGGGTGCCAGAAGTTCCACTGCCTCCAAGTCTGGCTGCTGGACCTGCATGGTTGCTGCTGGCGGGTCAGACGCTGCTGCTTGCATTGCCGCCATGTCACCGCAGCTCCCTGTTCCCCGCTTGTCCCCTTATCATTCCTTTCTGCCCTGTCTCCCCCACCTTTGTGCAGGGCCGGCTGATTCATACCGAATTCACGAAGGGATGGGGCAGAGAAATTTTGGAGGGAACGTCGCATGTTCGCGATCGTTTCTTCTCCCATTTTCTTGCTTAACTTCGCTGCACCTGCTGCTTGTTCAAGTGCTCATGTCACTAGGGAGCTCACCCATGCTCAAGTGCTCGTGTCACTAGTTTTTCAGATTCCTCACTGTTCAATCTCGGTTGTCTGTGTGGCAACTGACATTGTCGACACACGGCGAAGACATTTTCGAGCGTGGTGACGAGGAGCTCGCCACGAGGCGGCGAGGTCGCAAAATCCCCAGGCGACGGTATCGTCAGGAGCGCGCGAAGCCGGCTTGTAGTTGAGGAAGTTACTTATAGCTGGGCGTCACGGTTTTCGACGTTTCCGGTAGGAGAGAAGACGGGCTACGGATATTGCTCAGCAACGTGGCATTGGAGTTTTCGGCACGACCAAGGATCGCACTATGGCACATATGGGGTCAGGCACGGAAGAGTTTCGAGGAGTACTGACCTTGGATTTGATTTGCGTGACCTGCCCGTCTGGAGCTGTATTTCGTCTGCCCTAGAGTTTTGAGCTCGGCGAGTCTCGATTCCTGCAGAGGAAGCCATTTCGTGGTCAGCAAATTACACTCAATGATCTACAGAGGATTACCAGCAACTACCCTCGGGACAGGGTCACCGCTAAACGACAACGTCAAAGAGCTGATGCAGAGAAGAAGAATGACTTGGAACAGCAAAAACCTTTCGACGATCCCCCTTGCGTGTTCCATCATCTATCTCTGCCCGACATTCGTTTCAGGGCAGATTCCTACGAAGCTGGATCTACATCAGAGCTAGCTCTACTCGAATTGGATCCCCCTTAGAGCTTGTTGTTTCACAACCTGCAGATCTGCCGAGCCTTGCGGCGGCGCAAGGCTTTGACGGCCACCGCATGTACATCACACGTGCACAAGTGGGAGGGAAAAAAACTGATAAAGTTAGAATTGGTGCGTATGGGACGATTGTGGTGTAGCCATAACTGCCCGTCGACAAAATTCCGGCAGTTATCCACTTGTGTCAACATTTACGAGGAAACCCCTTTCAATGAATGTCAACCGAGCCGCCCGCCTAGATTCCGCACCAAACTTCGAAACAAGATTGTATTGAATAGAGCTTGAATATTTTTTTAGGGAAGCAAACGGGATCACCCATGCGACCTTCGAAGTACAATCGTTTCACATTACAATCCGCAGATGAAATGTATATCAGGAGGCATTTATACAATACCTCATGATTTTCATTACACAAATAGAGTTTGAGCAACAAAAATGTGTCTACTGACCATATGAGCATATTTAATAGAGAGTATAAAATACATGCCGGTATTTTTATCATATTTATTGGTGCCACCTAAATTATATTAGATTATAGAAAATATTGAATGAATTTAATCATTTATATGCAAATATTAACAAACACATGGCTTCAATCGATTGCTTTTGGGCTGTCAATATTATGCCTTTTAGCATTCAGGATTCTATATATAACTTCAGTGAAGTCCTTATGAGTTGACAGCTTGAGACGTGATTGGAGACTCCAATTGTATAATTTAACACCATGGGGAAAATATGTTGAATTTAGTCTCACTTTTTTGTCGACAAACGTGTCATGCGCTCTTGAATTTAGTTTAGTTAAGGAGTTACAATTTGTAAGGATCGTCATTGTTTCGAACTTTAGAGCGGAATCCAGGACGTGCGGTTCGGCTGACATTCATTGAAAGGCCTTTCCCCGCAAAAGTTGACGCAAGGGGATAACTACCGATTCCCACCAAAGTTTGTATCGCGGTTCCAAATGCGTCGTCAAGCATGGAAAACTGGGCACGAGCTATCACTCAAACTCGCAAACAACGCTCGTCGAGCTGCCCAACGTTTGTGTCACATCCATTGTCCATGTGGTTTCAAAGTGGTTTGCATTGGTGCGCCACTTTGGTCTCAACAGCTAGCCGCCAGTTACAGTCGCACACCGCTCATTTTGTTTCGTGCCTTTCGAGTCGCACAACCAATCACGTTCTCATGCGAGTCCAACTCATAACGAGGGTCACCAGATCCTCGTTGTTGCATTACGCGGATCCGAATTTGGTGGGTCTAGATCCAACTTTGACTCAATCCAACTTCATAGGAATCCGCCCTCGGTTACGCTTCCTCGTCGAAGTTGGTCAATTCGGCGCATTAGTGGGGGAAGATGAGGAGGAGTGAGGTTTATGGCGCTGTCGTCCCTTGACGAAAGGCGCAGACGCAGCCACTGGGGGGGACGCAGCCACCCGGGGAGACGCTGTATGCAGCGTGAACAGGCCAGATACCAGGTCCCGGTGAAATGTGGTGAGGGGGGCACCAGTGGCAGCCTCAGTACAGACTGCGTACCGCTCGTGTCCAGGAAAAGTGGTGGTGACGTCGAGGACTTGAAGAAAGCCGACACCATCCAGGTTCCTGGAGAACAAGGGGATGTGCAAACCTATAAGAGAGCCTGAGGGAACCGCCGGATAGGGAAGTGTGGTGGAGCGACTACCGGACCGGAGGAGGGGTCGGCAAGGGAGAGTGTTGCTGGTGCTGAAAGTGGCAGAGAGTGGTGTGGTCACGAAAGAAGCAGGCGGACCTACCAGAGTCCAGTGTGAAGGAGAGCACAGCGGTAGTGTCGGCCGGTGGAGGCGCAAGTGTGGAACCAAGGCTAAAGAAGTCAGGAGGTCCTACACCTGACACTGCAGGGAAGTCTGGACTGCACACAGCAGAGGCACCTAGGCTAGGCAACACAGGGTAATAAGGTCCAGTGACACTAGAGTCATCAGCATAGTATACATGGCATACAAAACGGAATCGATGTGATCCATATCCATCTCAAAGACCGGCACACGGCAATGTACCAGGCTGTTCCAGTCTTGGAGGGCCGGCACGGGCCCAAAGCGGAGGCGGAAAAGGTCGTCGATGCAGCGGTAGCAACGGGCGGCGGTGTGACCGGGGCGGTCTCAAACGGTGCCACGAAAGGGGACCAGTCTGAAACTGGTACTAACAACTCACCGAACTAGAGCCGCCATCCGAAATCGAGTTGCGAGGGCCGCCTCCGCGGCCACCACTGCCGAAGCCGCCTGGCCACCATGATGGCAGGGGCCCTCATTGCGACTACTGCGGCTGCAGCTTCTGCTGCTGCTGCCTTGGCTGCTGCTCTAGGGCGTCAGCCCCCATCGCCTCGTCTGCACCCCCAGCGCTCCCACCACCTCCACCGCCCCCGCCAACCCTGCCACCCCCAGCACCCTTCCCTCCCCCACGCCCCCCTCTGGGGCGATGTGGGCCTCTACCCGGACGGGGCTGCGCTGAGGCAGTCGCAGCGGTCTCAGCGACTTGGACAGTCTTAGCAACAGCAGCGGAAACTCCAGAAAACGTGCAATGGGAGGGAGCATAGCCCTAGAAGGTAGCGGTCGCCGCAGTACAGCTAGACTTAGCAATAGTGCGCGGGCAGGTCTCTATCGCCGACCGGGTGGCGATGAAGTCGCTAAGGGTGAGGTTAGCGAAGTGGAGACTAAGAAAGGTGCCACGGGCAGTGGCTAGGCGGACGGGGAGGCGCGTGGCTAGGAAGTAAAGGGTGGCGCTGAAGGGGGGAGGAAGTATAGTGAGCTGAGCCTCAGTGCTAGCAGCGCGGTAGCTAGTTTCGAGGGTGCGCAAGTGGGTGGGGAGATCAGCAACAGTAGGGAAGGAAGCCAAGTCAGGGGAGAGCAGGGGCAGGAGGAGACGGCCAGTAGAGGCGGAGGAGGGAGTGGAATGGCGAGCGATAACAACATCTAGATACTCCTTTGCCGTCTTTAGGGCCTAAAACTGGGGGCTCTTGGACAGCGGGAGGGCGTGACTAATAGCTACAGTAGTTGCGCAGTGGCGTCACGCGACTCGCAAACAGAGCGAGCAAGCTTGGCAACTGCGAAAACCTCACGCTCAGTAGGCATGGCGGCGTCAGCGAGGGCAGCAGGCGAGGGGGGCACGGCAGCTTACCGTCGACGTGGACGGCCATAGACTGGCCGTCTTGGCACTGACTCTTCAGTTGGCGGCGCAGGTCAGCGAGCCACGCCTCTAAGTCCACCGCACGCCCCTCTGCGTCCAGGCGGAGGATAGAGTCCACCATCGCTCACACCTGCGGCAGCTGGAAGGCACAGGAGGAGGAGGACCAGGGAGCTGGAGGGTCTAGTGTAGTGCGGTGGAGTGCGATGAGGCGCGGGAGCACGCACGGTCGGCGAGGGCGCCGGCACAGATGAGAGACCTGGACCGGCGGCAAGCTGGGGCCGGTGGCGAGCAAGGGCCGGCGCGACGAGCACGGGCCGGCACGAGATAGGGCCCGCGACGAGCCAGAGCCCGTGGCAAGTAGGGGCCGGTGCGGCGAGCTGGGGCCGGCGCGGCTAGCAGGGGCCGGTGCGGCGAGCTTGGGACGGCGTGATGAGCAGGAGCCGGCGGTGATCTGGGGACTGACGCGGCAAGCTGGGGCTTGGGCAGCGATTAGAGGCCGGCGCGGAGAGCAGGAGCCGGCGACACGATGAGCTGAGGCCGTGGTGGCGAGCAGGGGCTGGCGCGGCAAGCAGGGGCTGGCACGGCGAGCAGGGGCCGACGGCGAGAAGGAGCCGACGCGGCGAGCAGAGGCCGGCGCGGCAAGCAGGAACCGGCCCGGCAAGCTGGGGCCAGCGCGGCGCGGCGGGCTAGGGGCCAGCGCGTTACAGCGAGCTGATGCCGACGCGGCGAGAAGAGGGCCAGCATGGCGAGCGAGGGAAAACGCGGCGTGGCGGGCTAGGGCTAGAGCGCGCTAAGGGGCACAAGCGTGCTAAGGGGCAGGGCGCTCTACAGTAGGCTAGGGCGGAAGCGCGGGTGGGTGGTGTTAGAATACGAGAATGACTAGAACAAGCGAGTACAGGGGAGATATAGGGTTGAAGTTTTCCTCTCTACGAACACAAATCTATCTAGCCTATAACTTCTACATATAACCATATGTATAAGCTGACACACCCCCTAGGCTAGATAAAGGGCAGTGCTGAGAAAGGAACACATAGCTCTGGGTGGCACTACTAGTCCAACCTCTGAGGCAAGGGCCCGAAGACCAGTCAGCAAGAGTAAAAACAAGACAAGAGCAAACCAGGGCGGCACTACTAGTCCGGCCACTGGCAGGGAAGTCACAAGGCCAGTCTGGAAGGTATATATACATAGAGGAGTACACAATCAAGGTCCTAGCAAGTGAGAGTCACCAAGAACTAGACCAAGCTGCAAACAGTGCCGCTGATGATCTTTAGGCGCAACTCCTTAGTAAACATATCAACTGTGTTGGCACCGGAGGCGAAGTCTACTACGCGGGCCTGGCGACGCTGTTGTAGCTTACGCAGGAGGAATTACCGCAGCTCAATGTGCTTCACTCTGCCCTCAAGTCGAGGCTCTTGACACAGGAGGATCATGGCCATGTTGTCAGCATACACAAACAGGGCAGAGCTAGGCCGCTCACCTGAGTCGGTGAGCAAGAAGGTCAGCCAGCGGAGCTCCTGTGCCGCCATGGCACCGGTGTAGATCTCAGCCTCACAGCTAGACTGGGAAACAGACGAGGAGCGAGTGAACCTCCACGAGATGGCACCCAAACCAAGGCTAAAGCAGTAGCCCTAGGAGGACCTGCCTCAGCATCGTCTGCCCAAGAGGCGTTTGTGTGCCCAATAAGGACCACTAACCTGCGTCCTCCCAGCACTAGCCCCATGCCTGATGTACTTGCTAGTTAACGCAAAACCCTCTTAGCGTCCAACCAATGCTGTGGCAGGTGTCTGCCTGTGGCCACAAAGCGAGCCAGCATGCTAAGAGGGTATGCGAGATCTGGACGTCATCAGGCAGAGTGCAGGTCATGAGGTACATAAAGCAACACACCAGTAAGGGCCCCTGGGCTCTACTGAGTCCTCAGGAACTGAAGCTAAGAGCCTAAGGTCTACTGGCAGAGGTGTGGGCTGTGCGGAGGAGAATTGAATACCATACCTCTGAAGGACCTGGCGCACGAAGTGTGACTGTGTAAGAGTAATGGTGCGTGCCGCTCTGTCCCTGGAGATTTGCAGGCCAAGGTAGCGGCGCAACTCTCCTAGGTCAGTGCAGGTGTGTCTCCTCAGCAGCTCGGCCTTCACGGAGGCCAGTGCGTCTCTGTCTGCAGTAGCAAAGACCAGGTCGTCTATGTAGGCAAGGATGTAGAACGGAGGCTGGCCAGCACCAACGAAGAGCGAGGGGTCAGCAGAAGACGGAAAGAACTGCAGGTCAGCTAGCGTAGCACGCTGCGTGTCGTGCTACTCATGGGGCACCTATCGTAGGCCGTAGACGGGGCGCCGGAGGAGCCACTGGGTCCCAGGAGGGAAGTTACTGGTCAAGCCCTGCGGACGGCTGAGGTAGAGCGGCTCGTGTAGACTGCCCTAGAGAAAAGCAGTGGAGAAGTCGATGGAGTGTAACTCGTAGTCACGCTGTGCTGCTACGTGTAGCAGCGCCCAAAGAGTAGTCATCTTTGGGGTTGGGGCGAAGGTCTTAAAGAAGTCAACACCCTCGCGTTGACTGAAGCCTCTAGCTACATAGCGCGCCTTGAACACAGGCGGCTCTCTAGGTGGGCGCTTCACCTTGAAGAGCCACCGGCCATCGACTACGTTCACCCCAGGTGGGGGAACTGCGTCGACGTACTGTAGGTGCCGGTGGATCTCCAAGATGCCATCTCTTGCTCCATGGCAGCTATCCACTGAGAGGCCCAGGGTCCCGAGGTCGCCTCAGCGTAAGTGCGAGGGGTCAGGATGTCAAAGGCGTCTGGGTCACCCTCAGGGACTAGCACCATGGAACAGAGATGGGGAGCAGCCTCAGACAAGAAAGCAAGCTCGTACTACCTGTCCTCTAAGACGTAACCACCAAGGGCAGACACACCCCCGACGGACGGAAGACAGACAGGGTCAGAGACCAGAGCGGTAGAGCGGTGGAGCGGTAGAGGCGAAGTCAGCGACAGTAGCGACAAGAGCGTTAAGACGCGAGAGAGGAACGGACGGGTCGGAAACGAGGGAGGCAAGGACCCGAGGAACAAGAGGACGAGCGGCACGAAGGTAGTCAAACAGAGGGGGAGGCGCGACAACATGTGACAACGGAGGAGGCGAAGACGCGTGGGAACAAAGCAAGATAGGGTGAGAACGCTGAGCAAGAGAGACAGGATGAGCACGAGAGGGACGGTGAGACCAGTCGTGTGACGGAGGCATCGGGTCAGGAGATAGAGGAGGAGAAACAAGAGGGGAACGAGGGGGAAAGCGAGCCGGGGACGAGTCTGGCGGAGGAAACACAGGGTCGTAGACAGGCAGGGGATGCGGCGGCGGGGGAGGAGCAGGCGAGCGGTCAGGGGAGGGAAGGTCGAGCAAGCAAAGGGCGGACACCAGCGGCGTTTGCTGCTGCTGCTCCTCGACGCCGACACGTGGACCGTCAGCTGCACTACGGCTACCTACGGAACACTCCACCCTAGCACCCGAAGAACGAGCACCCCCAGAGCGAGAACTCTCTCCAGCACCGGTGCCACCCCCAGGCCCGCCGGGACAAGCCACGATAGGAACCCCAGGACTAGCACCCTCCTCAACGCCAGCACCCCCAGAGTCCACGAACGGCCGCTGCTGCGGCGGCGGCGGCTGCTGCTGTGGCGGCGGCGACGTCGGCTGCTGCGACGGCAACTGCGACAGCGGAGGAGGAGATACCGAGGGAGAGGCAGACGGCGAGAACGGCGCCGCTGGGCCACCAGAGTCAGCCGACTCCTCGACCGGGACAACCGACGGGACGGGAGAAACGTCAGACTCACCAGACGGAGCAGGACGGGGAGGGAGGTGAGCAGGGGCTACCGGGGGAGTGGGAACCAGAAACAAGGGAGGGGAAACCGAGAGACCTCGGTCGAACGTAGCGTTACGGGAGTGAAAGAAGCGGTGAGACTGCGGGTGGTAAAAGTGACAGTCAGACGAGTCAAAGGGGAAACCGAGGAAGATACAAGGGACAGTGCAGGCAGTGAGCTTTTCCGTGCCAGAGGCAGGAACGTGAGCAAGGCAGCCCCAGACGTGGAACGCGGACGCGTCACCTGGGAACCCGGTCCAAAGGAGGGTCGGCGAAACCTGCGGCCGCTGGGAGCGCGGCCAGAGGTTAAGCTGGTGAGCGGCATAGCGAACGGCGAACGGCCATAGAAAATGGGGTGCACCGTCATGAATCATGGAGGTATGAGCCACCTCCATGACCAAACCGATGCGTCGCTCAGCGACCCCATTCTGCTGGGGGGATTCCGGTAGGGTGTACGACTGGGTGATGCCCTCCGCACGTCAGAATTGTTCAAGCCGTCCAGAGGCAAACTCGCCGCCCCGGTTGTGCGCCTAAACCGCTGAACGCTGGTCGGCTTTGCGAGTGCGACTCGGCTCGGCCGGGGCGCCTAAACCGCTGTCCGGGGAACGTAGTGGTGACGCCGAGGTCCTGAAGACATCCGACACCAACTAAGTTCCTGGAGAACGAAGGGATGTGCAGGCCTGTAAGGGAACCCGAGGGAACCGCTGGACAGGGAAGGGTAGTTTAGCTGCGAGCAACGACATGACAGGCAGAGGGGTCAGCAAGTGTGACAGCAGCAGGTGCGGCAAGCGGCGTGAGTGTGGCGTGGTCGCGGAAGAAGCAGGCCGACGCACCGGAGTCAAGTATGAAGGACAGCGAAGCAGTAGCGGCGGATAACGGAGGGGCGAGTGTAGAGCCTCGGCTAGACAAACCAAACGGTCCTACGCCTCACGCATCAGGGGAGTCTGTACTACACACAGGTGCTATGCCTAAGCTAGAGATTACAGGGTAACAAGACCCGGACACAGTAGAAGCATCAGCATACAGAGAATGTAGGGCAGAGCTAATCTGATCCATGTCGAAGTCAAAAACAGGCAGACCGTGGCGTAGCAGACTGGTCCAGTCAGGGAGGTCCGGGGCCGCGCCGAAGCGGCGACGGAAGAGGTCGTCGAGGCGGCGGAAGCAGCGGGCGGTCGGGTGTGGGCGGCGGCACACCGTGCCACGGAGGGGCCCAGTCTGGAGCTGGTACTGGCAACTCACAGCACCAAAGCCGCTAGTAGACTCCGAGCTGCAAGGGCCGCCACCGCGGCTGCCACCTCCTAGGGGCTCCTGGCCACCCCGGTGGGAGGCGGGCCCACGACTGCTGCTGCGGCTACTGCTGCTGCTCCTGCATCTGCTACGGCTGCTGCTGCTCCTGAACATAAGCCCCAACCCCCTTGTCAGAACCATTATCCCCGCCACCACCACTACCACCACCATCGCCATGACCACGCCCTCCCTTGGGGCCGCGGCGGCCCCGACGCTGTCGCTGCTGCGGGAAGGCCGCGGCTGCGGTCTCAATGGCAGGGGCAGCCGTAGCGACCGCAGCGGAAACATCAGCATACGTGCACTAGGAGGGAGCACAGTCCTGAAAGATAGGGACTGCCGCAACACCGCTCGACTGACGATAGTGCGCTGGCGAGTCTCTATCTCAGACAGGGCAGTGACAAAGGCGGTCAGGGTGAGGTCGTCAGGGTGCTGGCTAAGGAAGTGGTCGCAGGCAGTGGCTAAGCAGTCTGGCAGGCGCATGGCAATAAGGTACAGGGTAGCGCAGAATGGTGGGGGAAAGGCAGTGAGCTGGGCGGCAGTGCTAGCAGCGCGGTAGCTAGTCTCTAGTGCACGGAGGTGAGTCGTGAGGTCAGCGACAGTGGGGAAAGCAGAAAGATCGGGGAATAGCATGGGGAGGATCAGGCAGCCAGCGAAGGCGGGGGCAGGTGTGGAGTAGCGCGCAACTACCGCATCTAGGAAGTCCTTGGCGTTCGCGACAGCAGTGAGGCGCAGACGCTAAGACAGGGGAAGCGCATAATTAATGGCGAGCTGCGCTACAGCATCGCGAGAATCCCAGACAGCGCGAGCGAGCGCAGCAGCAGAAAAGGCCTCACTCTCAGAAGTGGTGGGGTCACCAAGGAGGGGATCAGGCGCGGGGGGGCGGAGAAGCAAGCCATCAACATGCATAGCCAGGGAGTGCCCATCTTGGCGCTGACCTTTCTGGTGCTGGCGAATATCGACAAGCCAGGCGGCGAAGTCGATCGCGTACCCCTCCGCATCCAGGCGAAGTATGGCGTCCGCCATCGTGCAACCTCATCGGCACAAGTCCACTGCGGCACAGTGTCACGGCGGCACAGCGGCACGGCGGCGTGGCGGCAGGACTCTCTGGTGAGAAGACCGGGCGGGGGGGGCCGAGGAGGGCCCGAGGCGCGCAGAGTCGGCAGGGCGCTAAGGGCCGGCGGAGCGCTAGGGCCAGGTGGCGCGCGAGGGCCAGTGGGCGCTCAAGAAGCCGGCGGGGCGGCTAGGGCCAGCTGGGCGCGAAGGGCTGGCGAGGCGCTAAGGACCGGTGGGCATAGGAGGGGCCGGCGAGGTACGCGAAGAGCCGGCGGGGGCGCGAGGGGCTGGCGAGCGCGAAGGGCCGACGAGGCGCGCGAGGGGCCGGGCGGGTGCGCGAGGGGCCGGCGAGTACACGAGGGGCCGGCTAGGCGCGAGGGGTCGGCTAGGCGTGAGGGGCCGACTAGGCGCGAGGGGCCAGCTAGGCACGAGGGGCCGGCTAGGCGCGAGGGGCCGGCTAGGCGCGAGGGGCCGGCTAGGCGCGAGGGGCCGGCTAGGCGCGAGGGGCGGCGGGGTACGCGAAGGGCCGGCGGGTACACGAGGGGCCGGCGGGCACGCGAGGGGCCGGCGTGGCGCTCAAGGGCCGGCGTGGCGCTCAAGGGCCGGCGGGCAGGCTAGGGGGCGGCGAGGTGCGCGAGGGGCCGGCGGGTACACTAGGGGCCGGCGGGTACACTAGGGGCCGGCGGGCGCGCTAGGGGCCGGCGGGGTGAGCGAGGGGCTGGCGGGGCGCGGTAAGGCTAGGGTACGGCGGGGCGGTAGGCTAGGGCGAGGGGCGGAAGTTATATAAGTTATAATTTAATATAGGCTTGGTAGGTTGTTACTGAACCTTTCTGTAGGGGGTACAAACCCCTCCTTGTACTCCCCTCTCTTCTAATCCAACTCTCTCTTTTCTCTCCTCAACTTTCCTAGCACCTAAAACCTCTCGCCATTCTCATGGCTCCTCCTAGCTCCTAGCTAAACCTTGTGCCATTCTATGGCTTCCTAGCTAAGCTAGTCTTTTGACATGGTATCAGAGCAGTTCGTTCCGCGTGGGCCTGCTCCTCGCGTTTCCGCTGCGTGCTCGTTTCTCTCTCTATCTCGCGCTGCCATGGCGGCCGCGTCAAGCTGCTGTGGCCGCGTCGTCGTGCCGCGGCGCCGCCGTCGACGTCCATGGCGCCCGCGTCCAGCTGCTGTGGCCGCGCCGTCGTGCCGCAGCTCCGCCGTCGCGTCAAGATGCTGTCGCGACGTGACGGCGCCGTCACGCTGCCGCGGCGTCTACGCGACAGCGCGCGGTCGGCGTAACGGCGACGTCGTGCTGCCGTCGCAACGTCGACGCCCCGCTGCGGCATCGACGCCGCTCCATGACGGCGTCGTCGGGCTGCAGCCGGCCGCGTGACGCTTGTGGCGCCGCTAGACCGGCCGCCCGCATGTCAGCCTGTGGCGCCCCCCCCCCCCACCCCCCTCCTTCCCTTGTGCCCTCTTCCATTCCGCAGACGACGGCTGACTCCCGCCGGCCGTCCCACCGTCGCGGGGCCTGGCCACGTCACCGAGAGGTGCGGGTGCCGCCGCCGCTGCCGCTGTTGTCGAAGCCGCCGCCGCCGCCGCTGTCGCCGCTTGCGTCGGGGCCACGCAGCCGCACGCCGCCGCCGCCGCCGCTGTCGACACTGCCGCCGCTGCCGCCGTCGCCGCCGCAGCCCCTGCGGTCGACGTCGCCGCCTCACGCACCGTGGGGTCGACCGACCTAGAGTCGCTGTCACTGTGGCTGGAATGGGGGTGCTAGGTTAGGGGGTGTGGGTGTGTGTGGGCATGTGACTACCAAGCCTAGGGGGTGTGTTCAAATTATATAAGTTATAATTTAATATAGGCTTGGTAGGTTGTTACTGAACCTTTCTGTAGGGGGTACAAACCCCTCCTTGTACTCCCCTCTCTTCTAATCCAACTCTCTCTTTTCTCTCCTCAACTTTCCTAGCACCTAAAACCTCTCGCCATTCTCATGGCTCCTCCTAGCTCCTAGCTCAACCTTGTGCCATTCTATGGCTTCCTAGCTAAGCTAGTCTTTTGACAGTAGGCTAGGGCGAGGGGCGGAAGCGGGTGGGCGGACCTAACCTACTATGATACCATGTTAGAATACGAGAATGAGTAGAACAAGAGAGTACAGGGGAGACATAGGGTTGGAGTTGTACTCTCTAAGAACACAAATCTATGTAGCCTATAACTTCTACATATAACCGTATATATAAGTTGACAGGTGGGACCTACCTAGCGTGATACCATGCTAAAGTAACGAAGTGAACTCGAGGAAGCCATACAGGGTGATATATGTGTTTTGTTTTGTACTCTCTAAGAGCATGAACCTATCTAGCCTATAACTATACATGCAATGTTACGGTATAAGTCGACATAAAGTTGGTCCCAAAATTCTGCAATTTGGGCCAACGGTTTTAACCTTGCCCGCTATGCGGCTTAGTCCGATTCCCAACATATACACTGTGGATAGCCATCTTCGCAGCTTACTATACACATTCCTTGAGATTGGAAATATAGAATAAAAGCGCTTGTAGAGGCACCACAAGAAGGCAGTATGGCACATGCACAGGATACATGGCAGGGCAATGCACACAGCACACAACAATGCATACACATGGCTGGAGGTTCAAGCAGCAAGCCTCGCCTGTGGCGGTTGAGCCTGCTGCTGTCATGATGCCATGTGATGCTGCCATGATGCCATGCGATGCTGCCATGATGCTGTAAGATTCACCACTCCACATCACAGTGCGCTGTGCAAGGCATGGACTACTTGATGGCAACATCATCATCATCCTCTAGTGGAGGCAGCACCCTCTTGCGCTTGAACCCCATGGACTGCACAAGCTTCTCAATCTGCAGCGCACAAGTGGCAGTGGCGAGAGTGAAAGAGAGGAAGAGAAGTGACTTTCTGAGTCGAATAGAGTTGAATACGAAGTCGCCTCGCTTGAGCCCCATGGTGCCATGGAATGCACAAGCTTCTCTATCTCAAACCGGCAGCAAACTAGTGGCAAGGCACAGCCGAACGAAGCGAAGGGTGCCAAACAAGGCGAGCTGGATGAGGACAGAAGAGCGGGTGAGGGATGGTAGAGGAGGGGGGGATGTGAAGGGAACGTTGAGAGTAAGGTGTGACAGATGCAGACGCATGGTGACAACTGGCGTATGCGCAGGCAGGAGGCACATGGCAGGAGGAGGCACACGGCAGGAGGAGGCACACGGCAGGGGGCACAAGGTTGGCAGGGGGCACAAGGTTGGCAGGGGGCACCTCATCGAAGGACTTGGGCGAGACATCGACGCGAGCCACCTCCCGGTCGTGCGAGTCGAAGAGCACCAGATCCGGCACCTTGCCATGGATGTAGCTGCCCGAGGGGGGGGGGGGAGGGGGGAAAGAGAGAGGGGGGGGGGGCACACGCAGGCAGTGCAGGCGGACGATGGGGAGAGGAGGAGAATGTGCAAGGGAGCAAGGCGAAGGCGGGGGAAGAGGGAAAATGGAGGTAGGGGAGTATGGAGCTAGGGGTGATGACGGAGCAGTAGGAAAGCTGCAGTGACAGCTTGCAACGTGTGGCCGTGGTGGCTGTATCGGCTGTGTCGGCTGTGTCGGCTGTGTCGGCTGTGTCGGCTGTGTCGGCTGTGTCGGCTGTGTCAGGGTGACGCCACGACTTCTTCCCTGTGACTGGTTGCCATGAGCGGAACCAGTCAACATCCCTATCATGCAATTGCGGTGCCTGCTCACATGTTGGCCTCATAGCCATTCCACTGTCAATGAGCCACTCGACTGCGAGCCAGCCACTCACTCACTAGGCTGCCAGCAAAGCAAAGCCCCAAGGACTCACTTGATGGTCAGCGACTCGTACACGTTGGCCTCCACCCGCTCCTGTGTGATTCCAGCCGGATATGTGGCGAGAGAGGGGGTGGGTGGGAGCCAAGGGTGGAGAGGCAGGGAGGGAAGGAAGGAGGGAGGGAGGGAGGGAGGGTACATGAGCGAGGAGGGAATGTGGAGAGCGTGAATGTGGAGAGCGTGAATGTGGAGAGCGTGAATGCGGAGAGCGTGATTTTTTGAGAGCGTGATTTTTTGAGAGCGTGAATGAGGGGATTCTCGACGGGCAGCCAACAGGAGGGAGGTCATGTATTGCGACCATGGCAGTGGGCAGTGGGCGCAGGTGGGCAAGCAGAGCAGCAGGGCGGGCAAGCACAGCAGCAGGGCGGGCAAGCAGAGCAGCAGGGCGGGCAAGCAGCGCAGCAGGGCGGGCAAGCAGAGCAGCAGGGCGGGCAAGCAGAGCAGCAGGGCGGGCAAGCAGAGCAGCAGGGCGGGCAAGCAGAGCCGCAGGGAGGGCAAGCAGAGCCGCAGGGCGGGCAAGCAGAGCCGCAGGGCGGGCAAGCAGACCCGCAGGGCGGGCAAGCAGAGCCGCAGGGTGGGCAACCAGAGCAGCAGGGCGGGCAAGCAGAGCCGCAGGGCGGGCAAGCAGAGCAGCAGGGCGGGCAAGCAGAGCTGCAGGGCGGGCAAGCAGAGCAGCAGGGCGGGCAAGAAGAGCCGCAGGGCCGGCAAGCAGAGCCGCAGGGCGGGCAAGCAAAGCCGCAGGGCGGGCAAGCAGAGCAGCAGGGCGGGCAAGCAGAGCCGCAGGGCGGGCAAGCAGAGCCGCAGGGCGGGCAAGCAGAGCCGCAGGGCGGGCAAGCAGAGCAGCAGGGCGGGCAAGCAGAGCCGCAGGGCGGGCAAGCAGAGCCGCAGGGCGGGCAAGCAGAGCCGCTGGGCGGGCAAGCAGAGCCGCAGGGCGGGCAAGCAGAGCCGCAGGGCGGGCAAGCAGAGCCGCAGGGCGGGCAAGCAGAGCCGCAGGGCGGGCAAGCAGAGCCGCAGGGCGGGCAAGCAGAGCCGCAGGGTGGGCAAGCAGAGCAGCAGGGCGAGCAAGCAGAGCCGCAGGGGGGGCAAGCAGAGCAGCAGGGCGGGCAAGCAGAGCTGCAGGGCGGGCAAGCAGAGCAGCAGGGCGGGCAAGCAGAGCCGCAGGGCCAGCAAGCAGAGCCGCAGGGCGGGCAAGCAAAGCCGCAGGGCGGGCAAGCAGAGCCGCAGGGCGGGCGCTGACCTCGAAGAAGCGGCGGACCTCGGGGAGGCGGTTGAGCTGTCATCCGCTGCACGACTGCGGGGAGGGAGAGGGGGGGAAGGTGGGGAAGAGAGGAGATGCGGGGGAGAGAGGAGATGGGGGGGGGAGAGGAGATGCGGGGGAGAGAGGAGATGCGGGGGAGAGAGGAGTTGCGGGGGAGAGAGGAGATGCGGGGGAGAGAGGAGATGCGGGGGAGAGAGGAGATGCGGGGGAGAGAGGAGATGGGGGGGAGAGAGGAGATGCGGGGGAGAGAGGAGATGCGGGGGAGAGAGGAG
This sequence comes from Closterium sp. NIES-67, assembly GCA_027943415.1. Lineage (NCBI taxonomy): Eukaryota > Viridiplantae > Streptophyta > Zygnematophyceae > Desmidiales > Closteriaceae > Closterium > Closterium sp. NIES-67. The sequence continues at coordinate 166,896 of BQMB01000029.1, forward strand.
ATGGGGGGGAGAGGATGACTAGAGACGATTAGAGACGAGGGAGCCACTATTGTTCCGCCATAGCGCGAACCGGCGATGTGTGTGACGCTAGGTAACAGCCGCGCCATGGCCGGAGATTCGATCTCTTCCAGAACCCACCCGCGGAAGTATTGACACGTCTCAAAATGTAACTACTTAACTTGGGATTTGACCTCTTCCAGTACCTACCCACCCCTGGAAGTCACCGCGCGGCGTCGCAGATGACGGCACGCCTTAAACAAGCGGCCGTCGTAATGCCCAGGTTTAATCTCCTCCACCGGCGCTGCGGTGCTGTGCTCGCACCGGATACGATTTCGAGACGTCGCAGCAACTGCGGGGAACTCACCTGAAACTCGCCGCGCGCGAAAGACGGAGTGTTGCTGCTGTTTTTGTTGTTAGTGGTCGCGTGGCGCACGGAAGGCAGGAGCAGCAGGAGCACCACGGACACCACCACCACGCCGCACAGAGAACGACGCAGCGCCGCGGACGGCGCCATCGGCGGTGACCGCCGGATGGGAGGCCGTGGGTGGCTGTCAGAGCCGCGTTGGATGTGCAGCCGAAAGAGGGTCGTAAAAGAAAGGTGACGTTATTTCGTGAGGAGTGGTCCTAACGCGAAAGAAGTCGCGTTGCGTACGGAGGCGGACAGTAAAGCGGATGGAGTGGAGGAGGGGAAGGGAATCGAGCGAATGGAGTGGACTGTGGGGTGTGTAAGTGTCCAACACGTACGTTTGATGCGGTTGGGTAAGGTGTCTCACGGGTCAGAAGGATCGATAAAGAATTAATAAAAAACGGTTGGGTAGGGTTTTGACAAAAAAAAATGGCACGCGCAGGACACGCCGTGAGGGAGGGAGGTGGCGGGAGGTGGCGGGAGGGAAATGGCGAACATCACACCGAACTGGTAACAGCGGAGATTCGCACGGAGGCTTGGTGTGGTTCGAAGCGGTTCAGCGGGCCTCTCATTGTTTCGATGGGGTTTACGGGGTATAGAAGGAATTCACACATGGAATAACGCACAAACACCTTAACCGTCTAATGAAGTTGAACGTAAAATAATACTGGTATAACAATGTGCGCAATGAAATACCTGAAGGCCAAGCACTAATGAAACCAGGCGGACAAACAGGGTACACGTATGTGGCACTACGGTTGCAGCTTGTGCTGCTTTTGGGAGTCGCACGCATGGCTATAGACTACCAGGTGCATGTCGAAGGTCACACCAGGTGTCGCATCGCATGCATGGCCATAACTTATGGGGCAAGGGCACAACATACAGTTTAGTAGTAGCACAGGAAAGCTGCAGAGGCACACACAAAATATGCTTGGCTGGAACGTCTTGCTCCCACAATCGACTCGGACTGATGTGATGAGACAGCAGAGGTTGGACAGCAGAGGTTGGACAGCCGAGGTTGCACAGTGCACGGCCGTTATGTGATGTGCAGTGTGTCTACCAGGAGGTCCAGCGGTCCATCCATCCACCTGGAGAAATTAACACGGGACGGAAACAAGGTGCATGGCACCAAGGAGCATGTCAGCATGATGGTGATGGTGATGGTGATGGCAATGGTGATGTCGATGGCAATGGTGATGGCATTAGAGGTGGTGGTGGTGGTGGTGGTGGTGGTGGTGGTGGTCTTGGTGCACCAGTGAGCGTGGGACTCACCTGGGAAGCGGCGGATGAAGAGCTTGCGGATCTCGCCAATGAGGAGGATGGTGAGGGCAAAGGGCACCCCGATGAACCAGTACACGATGCTGATGGGGCGCACCGAAAACACCTCCTGCAGGAACGGCACGTACAGCAGCGCCGCCGCTATGCCCGTCTCAAACACCAGCGAGAAGTTGAGCACCCAGTTCCACATGCCCTGTTGCCAATGGGCGGTTTCCGGGGGCGGGGGCGGGGCGCGGGGGGGGGGGGGGGGGGGGGAGGGAGAAGGCGGGGGGATGAGGGGGAAGAGGGAGGTAAGGTGGGAGAGGATAGGGGGCGGGAAAGGCACGGGAAATGGGGCACAACAGCGATGGTTGTGGTAGTGGTGGTGATGAGGAGAGCAGGGAAGGGAGGGAAGGGAAGGTGATAATGGTGTACAGCGGCAGCAGCATTGGCATCGGCAGCAGCAGCAGCAGCAGAGGGCACACCTGTTGGAAGACAGAGAGGCGGCGGGTCTTGCAGACGATGAGGTTGGCCCACTGCGTCACGATGATGGCAACAAAGTACGCCGACTGCGCGTACAGCAGCACCTGCCGCTGATACTCTGGGTTCGCCTGCGTCTGTGCTCGCCCCGCCCACCAGTACATGCCCCCCGTCGGCCCTGCAGGCGGGTCCAGGGGCTGCCTGTTAGGGAACCCCAGCTGTGGACGAGGGGGCGGAGAATGGGGAGAGGGGGGAGGGATGGGGGAGAGAGTGCGAGGGAGAAAGGAGAAGGTTGGGAGGGAGAGACGAGTGAGGCGGGAGGGGAGGGGAAGGTGGGTGGCTGGCAAGAGGGAGAGGGGTCAGGGTAGATGAGGCAAACGGGATACATGAATCAAGTCACCACCCACCCACCCACCCAACCCCAAAGCCCACCATCCCTCTGCTCTTCTGCCCCACCGACGATCCACCTCTGCTGCTGCCCCACCATCCCTCTGCCCCCACCATCCATCCATCCATCCATCCATCCATCCATCCATCCATCCATCCATCCGTCCATCCCTGCCATTGCCCCTCCACATCCGACCCTCCCCCCACCTGGCTGATATCCGCCGCAGAGCACTGCGAGGGCAGGGTGCCCCCGGGAAAGTCCTCGAGCAGCGAGTAGCACGTGAGAGTGCAGTACTTCTGCCCCCTGAAGCCGCCCAGGCTGAACTCGCTGAAGGGGTCCACCACCGCCGTGCCGGGCGCGGGCGCGGGGCACCCGTAGAGGCAGTAGGCGACGGAGGAGGGCGAGTTGGCGGGCGTGGGGATGAGCGTGTAGTCGGGGGACGCGCACCCGTACCCGCAGCGCTCGGGCTCGAGGTTGGCGTTGAGCGAGCAGATGATGGAGGAGGTTGCAAAGTCAGAGCCGATCGATGGGAGCACCTGGGGGAGGAAAGGAGGGGGAGGGAGGTGGAGGGGGGGGAGGAGGAGAGGGAGGGGTGAGGGGATATGGGAGGGCAGAGGAGGGATGGAAGGGGAGAGCCGACGAGCCACAGTGTCCCACTCACATGCATCCCATGCCCCACTCACATGCATCCCCATGCCCCACTCCCATGCATGGGGATGCATGCACCCCCTTCGCCCCACTCCTACGCATCCCTCTCGCAAGGGTATGGGGATGCATTGGAGTGGGGCATGGGGATGCATGCACCCCCTTCGGCCCACTCCCACGCATCCCCCTCGCAACTCACGCAATGCCGGTAACCAGCCGCTGAGGACAGCAATGCATGCAGCGGGACTCAACAGCGATGCATTCCAACCCTCCCCATCATCCCCATGCCCCACTCCCACGCATCCCCCCTGCCACTCACGCGTGGCGGGTAGCCGTAGTCGTTGAAGACAGCAAGGTACGCGAGAAAGCCGGCGAGCGTCTGCACGACGCCAATCTGCAGGTACGCGTGGCTGATCAGCTTCCAGCTCACCAGGTGGTCCTTGCGCGCATTGCGGGGCGGCCGCTCCATGATGTCCGACTCCTGTGGGCGGAAGGGGAATGTGGGGGGGGAAGGGGGGGGGGGAGGAGGAGGGGAGAGGGGAGAAAAGGGGGAGTGTGGAACTTTGAGGCGCTGAAGATAGCTTTGAAGCACCTAGGCGCGTTTGGAAACGTTGCATGGCGGGCGCTCTATGATGTCAGACTCCCATGGGCTGGGAGGAGAGGGGGCGGGGGGAAGGGAGATGGACGGATGTGGGTGCTCGGATGTGCTGTGCCATGGCTATTGGGTCGACTCATAAGCCATCCGTGCGCTGCGCAGGGGGCGCTCCATGATGCAACAGATCTGTTGGGGTGCCTGGGGGAAAGGGTGGGAGGACGGGTGTGGGTGGGATGGGAAGGGGCCGAATGGAGAAGAGGAGACGGAAGAAGACAGGATGGGAAGAGGGAATGAAGCAGGAGGGAAGAGTTGGGCGGGGAGAAGACGTGAGAGGAAACGGATGAGAAGCAGGGAACGAACCCATGTCCGGCGCTGCACTGCTTGGCACCACCACCATCAACAACCCACTCCCCCCCCCTCTCCCTCCCCCCCCTGAGCGCTCACTCACCTTCTCCTCATACGCCAGGGAAATAGCCAGCAGCATGTCGGTCCCGTGGCGAATAGCGAGCATGAGGACAGTCGATAGCGCAAGCGGCACGCCGCCCAGCACGTTGACGAGGTAGGGCACGAGCTCGGGGATGTTGACGGTGAGCGCGTAGCAGATGGTTGCTTCTCAGGTGCCTCGCAACCTCACGCCCCTGTCTCCATCCCCACCCTCCCCCCACTCCCCCCCACACCTCCCTTGTCTTGCACTCCGCTCACCTTCTCTTCATAAGCTAGAGAAATAGCCGGCAGCATGTCGGTCCCCAGGCAGATGGCGAGCATGAGCACGGTGGACAGAGCCAGGGGCACGCCGCCCAGGACGTTGACAAGGTATGGCACGAGCTCAGGGATGTTGACGGTGAGCGCGTAGCAGATGGTCTTCTTGAGGTTGTCGAAGATGAGGCGGCCCTCCTCCACGCCGCTCACGATGGACGCGAAGTTGTCGTCCATGAGGATCATATCTGCCGCTTCCTTGGACACGTCCTTGCTGGTGAGGGGGAGAGGGGGTGAAGTCGGGGGAGGAGGCGGGGGGAGGAGGCGGGGGGGGGGAGGGGGGGGGGGAGAGGAAGGCAGGGGAGGCGAAACAGTGAGTTGCTGTCCACCAGAATCAGATCCGCCGCCTCCTTCGACACGTCCTTGCTGGAAAGGGGGGAAGGTTGGATTGGGAGGTGGCGTGTGGAAATAGAGGGGGGATCGGGTTTTTCTATTTTTGGGCAGGTACAAGGCACGGAGCGAGGGTTGGAGAGGGTGTGTTTGTGTGGGAGCTGGAGGGGAGAGAATGGGGGCAGAAGCAAGGGAGCTAGAGGGTTGTCGAAGATGAGGCGGCCCTCCTCAACACCGCCCACAATGGATTCGAAATTGTCGTCCATGAGGATCATATCCGCCGCCTCCTTCCACACGCCCTTGCTGGAAAGGGGGAGAGGAAGGGAAGCGCGAGTGTGCGTGGGAACTGGGAAGGGGGGGAAGAATGGTGGCCGGGCCGAAGTGTGGGAGTGAGAGGGTTGTTGAAGATGAGCAGGCAGGCCCTCCTGCACACCGCTCATGATTGTCCCTTGACACGTACGTGTCTGCTTAAGGAGAAAAGCGTGTGTGTGTGTAGCTGGACAAGGCTACCCAGCAGCAACACCCAAGACACACCCGCACACCATCCACCATCGCATGCATGCAGGCACCATCACATGCAGGCACCATCACATGCAGGCAGGCACGTCACAAGTCCGGGCATACCCTGCAATGCCCATGGCGATGCCAATATCCCCCTTCTTGAGTGCGGGCGCGTCGTTGACTCCATCGCCCGTGACAGCCACTATCTCACCGCGGCGCTGGCAGTGCTCCACTATCAGCAGCTTGTGCGCGGGGGACACTCGCGCAAACACGAGCTGGTAGGGGGAGAGAGAGAGTGGGGGACGGGAAGAGGAGAGAGAGAGCGAGGACTGCTTGAGACTCTGTGCTGCTGAAACACAAGAATGGAGAGGCGCTGGCAGTTCTCCACTATCAGCAGCTTGTGCGTCAGGGACACTCGCGCAAACACGAGCTGGCGAGGGGGAGAGAGGGAATACTGAGGGGGAGAGAGAGAATACTGAGGGGGAGAGAGAGAATACTGAGGGGGAGAGAGGGAATACTGAGGGGGAGAGAGGGAATACTGAGGGGGAGAGAGGGAATATTGAGGGGGAGAGAGGGAATATTGAGGGGGAGAGGGCTGCTTTTGAGTCGACTCAAAAGCAGACGAGCTGGCGCAGGGGAGAGAGGGAATACCGAGGGGGAGAGGGAGGGAGGGGAAAGGAGGGAAAGGGGAGAACACTTGAGCAAGGGATCGGAAGGGGGGGTTGGGGGGAAGAGAGCACAAGGGGCAGGGGATGGGGGTGATGAAATAGGGAGACAAGAGAACAAGGTGGCAATTCACAATCACGGTGAGGTGCATGGGAGATATAAGGAGCACGTCGAAACTCAAAGGCACATGGAGAGAGGGGAAGGAGCAAGAAGCAGGCATGGGAGCAGAGGAGCAGTCCAGCACGCACGCACCTGGTCGTGCGAGAGAGCCTCGTCCCACTTGAGCTGCTCGTCCCTGGGGGTGAGGTCGCCCCACTGGCGGATGTCGTCGCCCGTCACCACACACGCACTGCCGTCGTCCACCTTCGCCTGGTCCATGATGCCCACCTGCACACACGCACCATACAGGCATTCAGCCTCAAGATATCCCCTTCCCTGCACTTATCTTTCCCTGCACCCCTTCCCCCTTCCCCCAACCCCTTCCCCCTTCCCTCTTCCCTTCCCTTCCCCCAACCCCTTCCCCCTTCCCTCTTCCCTTCCCTTCCCCCAACCCCTTCCCCCTTCCCTCTTCCCTTCCCTTCCCCCAACCCCTTCCCCCTTCCCTCTTCCCTTCCCTTCCCCCAACCCCTTCCCCCTTCCCTCTTCCCTTCCCTTCCCCGAACCCCTTCCCCTTCCCTCTTCCCTTCCCTTCCCCCAACCCCTTCCCCCTTCCCTCTTCCCTTCCCTTCCCCCAACCCCTTCCCCTTCCCTCTTCCCTTCCCTTCCCCCAACCCCTTCCCCCTTCCCTCTTCCCTTCCCTTCCCCCAACCCCTTCCCCCTTCCCTCTTCCCTTCCCTTCCCCCAACCCCTTCCCCCTTCCCTTCCCTTCCCCCAACCCTTTCCCCCTTCCCTCTTCCCTTCCCCCAACCCCTTCCCCCTTCCCTCCCCTGCCCCCCACTTCCCCCTTCCCTTCCGCTTACCTTGAGCGCAATGGCCTTGGCGGTGATGGGGTGGTCGCCGGTCACCATGAGCACCTTCACCTTGGCGCGGCGGCACTGCGCCACGGCCTCGGGCACGCCCTCCCTTGGCGGGTCCAGCATGCCCACCATGCCCACGAACGTGAGGCCGTCCGTTGGGAAGTTTGGCTCGGGCTTGCTCGCAAACTGTGGGGGCCAAGGGGGGAGAGGGGAGGAGAGGGGGGAAGAGGGGGGAAGAGGGGGGAAGGGGGGGAGAGGGGGGGAGAGGGGGGAGGGGGGGGGAGAGGGGGGGAGAGAGGGGGAGAGGGGGGGAGAGGAGGGGAGAGGGGGGGAGAGGGGGGAAGAGGGGGGAAGAGGGGGGAAGAGGGGGGAAGAGGGTTGAAGAGGGGGAAAGTGGGGGAAAGAGGGGGAAGAGGGTGGGAGAGGGCTGTTGAGTCGTCCCAGAATCGGCCTCGGGGACGCCCTCCCATGGCAGGTTCAGCACGCCCACCATGCTCACGAACGTGAGGCCCTCTGTTGGGAAGTTCGCTCCAGCTTGCTCGCGAACTGAGAGGGGGGGAGAGGGGAGAGGGGGTAGGGGGGAGACAGGGTGAGGGAGGGGTTCTTTTAAGGGGCCTAAAACATTGTGGAAAAGGGGAGAGGGTGGGGGAGGGGATAAGAGGGGAGGGGAGGGGAGGGAGGGAGGGAGGGAGGGAGGGAGGGAGGGAGGGAGGGAGGGAGGGATGAGGTGCACGCATGCACTCACCTTGTATGCCTAGGCATGTATGTAGCCAGGTTCCCATGAATACAAAGGACCGCTTGAGGAGAGAGGGAGGGATGACGTGATGGGTTAGGCTGCAGACGGACAGATGGGATTGTAGCAGGGTGGGCAACTATGGCTACATTTGAGGCGCCTCAAAAGCAACTATGGCTACAGACCACTGTCTGCATGGCTCGTAATCAGTCTACTAGAGGCCCCTGCGCTTCTGGTTTCAACCGTTTCGGCAATGTATACAACAAGCCGCAACGGATGCCCTAGTCTCCATGTGATCTGAACTGAACCATTCACGATTGCCACCATCCATTCCCCTTAACACTTGGCAACAACCACCCCAGCTCCCACTTCCCCACCATCAATCAATGCTCCCACCGCAAATCAACACTCCCACCACCACCCATCATCACGCCGCCCCACCCACCCCACCCTACCCTCCCCCTCCCCCCCCCCTCCCCCCCCCCCCCCCACCCTACCCTCCCCCCCGCACCATGAAGTCGTTTCCGAAGCCCTCGAGGTCGCGGAAGGCCATGCCGAGGACGCGCTCGCCGTACCCGCCCAGCTGCTCGTACGCGTCCTGGAAGTACTTGCGGCTCTCGCTGTTGAGGTCAAACACCTGCCCGTTCACCATGATGTACGAGCAGCGCGCTAGCACGCGCTCCGGTGCGCCCTTCATCACCAGCACTGGGGGGAGACGGCCCTGTGCGGATTGGCTGGTTTGAGGGGAAGGGTTGCGGAGGGGAGAGCGAGGGGGGCGGGGGGCGGGGGGGGGGGAGGGGACGAGACAGAGGAAGAGACGAGGGGGAAGCATGAGAGGGAAGAAATGAGGGAAGAAATGAGGGGGCATGCACGAAGGGAAGGGCTGGGAAGGGCACGAAGGGTGGAGGGGGAGCAATGAAAGGGGGGGGAGGTGGGGTACGGATGAAGTAGCATTATTTCTCGAGTTTTTTATGTCAGGAGGGAAGGGCATAAGGAAACGTCGAGTCCCAATGCAACACCCCCCCTCCCCCTTCCGTCTACCCTCACTGTCCCCCAAATTTCCGTTCCCCTGCACGGCCTGCCCCTTCATCCCCTCCCCTTTCGTGCATGCAACAACCCCACCCCCACCCCCACCCCCACACTTGCTGACGCTGGGGAACTTGATCTCACACAGCTTCGCGTACAGGTCCCTATCATCCCTACCCCCTTCCACACTCACCCTCCACCTCCCAACCCCCACCCCCCTCTCCCCCCTTCCCCACCTCGCCCCTCCCCCTCCCCCCCCCTCCTGTCCCTGTCCCGTACACGTGGATGGAGAGCTGCCACTTGTTGTCGCTCGAGAACTTGATACAGCTTGGCGTACAGGCCCCTGTCATCCCTATCCCCTTTCACATTCACCCCCCCTTTCCCAATTCCGCTCCCCCCCTCCCCACTCCCACGCCCCTCCACCCACCCTCACTATTCCCCCACTATCCCTCCCCCCCTCGTACACGTGGATGGAGAGCTGCCACTTGTTGACGCTCGAGAACTTGATCTCGAACAGCTTGGCGTAGAGGTCGCGCACCTCGCGCGCCGACCGCAGCGGCTCCACGAACTTGAGCAGGCCCTGCTCCGACGCGTCCCCCGTGCACGCCGCTGACAGCAGATCAAAATCCGGCCGCCGCATCTCAATCGCCATGTCCTCGCCCTCTGGGGGGGTGGGAGAGTAGGGCAGGGGGAGGGAGGGGGGATGGGGGATGGGGATGGGGGAAGCGGGGAGGGAGAAGGGAGGAAGGGGGAGAGGACAGTGGAAAGGGGAAAGGGGGTAGATGGGATGGGTACGTGGGTGGGATAGCAGCATATGGAGTGGGCCGAGCAATTGACGCGCCCCCGCTGCGTGCCGCTGATAGGAGATAAAAGCCGGGCCATGTCCTCGCCCTCTGGGGGTAGGGGGTGGGGGCTGGGGGCATGGGGAGGGGCGGGCGTTCGGTTGGCAATGAGCAGGCGAGCAGCGGAGGTAACATGGAAGGTAGAAGAGGGGGGGGGAGGAGAGAGGGGGAGGCTGTAGACGAGGGACGGAGGGTGACAGTGCGAGTGGAAGGGAGGTGTAGGAGCAGGAGAGGGGAAGGGGGCATCGAGAGCATGGTAAGAGCAACACGTGGAGAGGATGGTGAGGGGAGTCACGGAAAGGGGAAGCACGGGTGGAAGGGGTGGGCTTAAGGGCGAGTGGGAGGGGCGGGCCTGGGGGAGAAGTGGGAGGGAAGTGAAGTGAAGGGAAGGGAAGGACAGAGGCAAGAATACGGCTAGGATGCGTGGTCTGGTCTGCACATGTGTGGATTGCGCATGATGTGTGGGTTGTTGTGCATACGCGAGGAGAGGAAGGTGGCGTTGTTGCAGAGCGTGCAGATGAGCTGCAGCTTCTGGAAGGTGATGGACTGCGGCTCGTACGCCAGCGACGCCGCGGGGCTCTTCATAAACGCCTCCCACTCCACGCGGTTGTGCACCGCCGGACACTCAAACACCCGCAGGTCGTACCAGCAGTGCTCTGGAAGATGGGCGGGGGAGGGGGGGGCGATCGACAGCAGAGGCAGCAGAAGCAGCAGCAAGACAAGCAGGCATTATGACGGGCGCGCAAGAGTACAGGGATTGCGTGATGAGAGGACGTGGGGGGCACACAGATTACACAGGCGGCGGCACAAGAGGGGAGCAAAGCAAGTGTTGGCAGAGAGGAGGGCACAGGGAGAGAGGCCTTAGACAGACGAAAACTGATTGAGAATTCTCAAAAGTGCTCGACCATCCCATCCCATCCCAGCCCACTCTTGACCGTCATCCCATCCTTTGCACTTCATCTGCACCCCACCCTCCCTTTCTCCCCCTTCCCCTTCCCTCCCCTCCCCCCCCCTCCCCTCCCCTCCCCTCCTCCCTCGTCTTCCCCGCCTCTCCCGCTCCCCTCCCCCTCATGCACGTACGAACAGTCATGCGGTTCTGCGTGAGCGTGCCGGTCTTATCCGAAGCGATCGTCGTGCACGACCCCAGCGTCTCCACGCTCTGCAGGTTCTTCACCAGCACATTCCGCCTATGCATCCGCTTCGCCGCCAGCGCGAGCGACACCGTCACAGCCGCCAATAACCCCTCGGGCACGTTGGCCACGATGACCCCGATGCCGAAGACGACCGTCTGGATGAAGGGATCCCCGAGGGAGAGGCCGATGGCGAAGAAGATGAGCCCCATGAGTACCGCCAGCAGCCCGATCATCTTCACGAACTGGCCGAGCTCGATGGAGAGGGGGGTCTCGTTGTTCTCCGTCAGGACAGCCAGCCCTGGGAGGAGGCAGTGTGGGGACCACGGGTACACAGGGGGGAGGATGTGGGGGGGGGGCGAGAAGAGATTATGTAGGTGTGAGGGTGGAGGAAGGGAGGGAAGGGGGAAGAGGTTTGAGGGAGGAGGATGGGAGGGGGGTGGGGAATGGGGAGGGGTGTGGCTCCGTGGTGGCTTGGTACTGGTCACACCATCGCCCACACCATCGCCCACACCATCGCCCACACCATCGCCCACACGCCCACACCATCGCCCACACCATCAACCCGCCCTCCCAATCCCTTGCCCACCACCTTTTGCCCAAACCGCCCCTCCTCTCCTCCCCCTCCCACAACCCCACCCTCCCGCCCACCTGCCCACCTATCCACCCATCCACTCAACCACCTGCCAACCCGGCTCACACCTGCAATCTGTCCCATGGCAGTGTTGTCCCCCGTGCCGATGACGACCCCCCTGGCGCTGCCGCTGCACACGATGGTGCCGTAGAAGGCGATGTTGGCCGCCTCCAGCGGCTGCCAGATCTGCTCGCCGCTCTCGTCCTTCTCCAGCTTCGGCCCCCGCTCCACCGCCTCGCTCTCGCCCGTCAACGCGCTGTTGTCCACCTGGGGGCGGGGGGAGAGGAGAGGGGAGAGGGGGAAGGGGTTGGGTGGTGGAGGAGAAAGGGGATTGTGGTGGGGGAGAGGGGGAGGGGAAGGATGGGAGTTTGAATGGTGGAAGAGGCAAGGGAGGAAGGCAGATGGGAATGCGAGGAGGCCGAGGGAAGACGAGTATGGGGGGAGGTGGAAGGGGTGGAAGGAAAACGAGGGGGCAGGAAAAGGGGAGTGCGGAGAGGAAGGAGGTTGAAGGGTGGAGACGGAGGCGAGAAGGAGGAGGTTGGAGGTTGATGGGGGGGGAGGGAAGGCGCAGAGATAGAGATCAGGAGGAGCGCATTGCAACCGAGTGGAGTTTCTTCCTTGGCTTGCAATGCGTTGTGCTCAACTCAATTTCTGATCCGATGCTCTATTGTACAGAAGCATCATGCACCGCTTCACCACAGTTCAGCACAGCCGCATCAACCCACTCCGGACCTCCCCTCCCAAACTGTTCCCCCCTCTCCCCCCCGCCCCCCTTTCCTCCCCCTTTCCCGCCCGCACCCACCATCACCAACTCACAGTGAGGTCATTGGCGGAGATGATGCGGATGTCCGCCGGCACCTTGTCCCCGTCGTTGAGCTCCACGAGGTCCCCCGGCACGAGCGCCGTGGCGTCGATCATCATGGACTCGCCGTTGCGGATGACGTGGCAGTTGGCGGGGATGAGCGCGCGGAAGCCCTCCATGATGTGCGCGCTCTTGTGCTCCTGCAGGAACGTGAAGGTCGCCGTCACCACCACCACCACCAGCAGCACGATGCCCAGGTACAGCTGAAGAGGGGGGGAGGGAGAGGGGGGAGAGGTGGGGAGAGGTGGGGAGAGGTGGGGAGAGGTGGGGGCGGGGGAGGGGGACATTTGAGTCGACTCAGAAGTGATCTCCTGCAGGAACGTGAAGGTCGCCGTCACCACCACCACCACCACCAGCAGCAGCAGCACGATGCCCAGGTGCAGCTGAAGAGGAGGGGGGGGGCGGGGAAAAGGGGACGAGGGGGGGGGAGGAGGAGGAGGAGGAGGAGGAGGAAGAGGAGGAGGAGGAGGAGGAGGAGGAGGAGGAGGAGGAGGAGGAGGAGGAGGAGGAGGAGGAGGAGGAGGAGGAGGAGGAGGAGGAGGATGTGGGAGTCGGATGGCGGGAGTTAGGAGACGGAAGAGAGAGAGGGGGAGGGAGGGATGGATGGAGGGTGGGAGGATAGGAGGGATGGCACGCGCGACTAATGGTCTGCCAATCCTCCAGGGAAGCACGTAGCTCAGCTCAGCCTAGCTCAGCCTAGCTCAGCCTAGTTTGGCCGAACAGAAGGAGTGCTACCCGCCTGCATTTTACGGCAACAGAGCCACTCTAGGCCAGCTCGTTCCCACGAGAGACAGGCGGTTGTAGGGGGGGCTGGGAGGGAGGGAGGGATGGGGAGAAGAAGGATGGGTGCGGGGGGGGGGGGGGTGGGGGGGGGGGGCGTGCAAGTTGGCGGGCGTACGTTTTCCTTGACGTCCTTTTCGTCGATGATGTATGCGACGAAGCAGAGCGCGGCGGCGGCGATGAGGAGCAGCGAGAAGAAGTTGGTGTACTGCTGCAGGTACTTGAGCCACCACGGCGTCACGTACCCAGGCGTCAGCTTGTTCTCGCCGTACCGCGTGCGGTTGCGCGCCACCTGCGTGTCCGTCAGGCCCTGCGCGTCCGAGGGGAAAGGTGCCGGAAAGATGGGGGTGGAGAGGCGGGGTTGCAGAGAGAGGGTCGGCTTTTGAGGCGCGGCTCAGGAATCGCGCCTCAAGACGTACCGCGTGCGGTTGCGCGGCACCTGCGTGTCCGTCAGGCCCTCGAGACGGACACGCAGGAAATATATTGGGGGGAGGGGAGAGAACGGAGGGAGGACGGAGGACGGCGAGGAGGGAGAGTGGGGGCGAGGGGGGTAGGGAGGGAAGGAGTGGGGGAGGGTTGCATAAACGGTGCAGGGTAATGTATTGTGTGGCAAGACGGGTGGTTGGGGAGGAGAGGACTATGCGTAGCATGAGTGGGGACGAGAGGGGTGTGGAGCGACGGGTGGCATTGCATTGCAGCGAAAGTGGGATGCCATTGGAACGCGGAAAAGGCTCTCACGGGCGCGCTAAGGGGCGCACAACGGGGCGCGCAGTGAGTGCCTGGACTGGATGGTGGGCGGAAGCGGCAACACAAGGACTGGATGGCGAGCGGTTGGCGGGCGGTTCGCACGTGTGTGTCTGAGAGGGCTGCTACCAGTGGGTCGTGCTCTGCGCCGTGCTCTGCGCCGTGCTCTTTGGCGTGATGGAATGGAGGCTGCCTGCTCATGTGCATGGCATGGGGAAAGCGCAGGAGGCGGAGGAGCGGAGCGTACCTTGGTGGCATTGGTGCGGAAGTGGAGGCACAGCTGATGGACCGGCCACGTGTGCTCTACCTGCACGAGACACACGCACGCACACGCACGCACACACGCACACAAGCGCACACAAGCTCACACAAGCGCACACAAGCGCACACACATACCCGCACGTAAACGTGCGCGCGCATGCAAACGCATTCACCCAAGCGCATCCATACACGGCGGCAACAAGAGCAAAATATTAGCTTTCCCCCCACCAAAGTGCCTCTCCGCTCCCCGCCCATGTTGCCCCTCCGCGCGGCTCTCTAAGAGCTACTTCCGCGGGATTTACCAAGCGCGCATGCCTCTTGCAAGAACCGCCCAACCATCCGCGTACGGCAAACCCTCCACTCTTACTTCCGCTATTCGCGTCCTCCCCGCAACGTCCCCACTCCGCGCAATTTCCACCCCTCTAACTCCACATTTGCCCCCTTCGTTTCCGCTTCCGGATTCCTGCATCCGCGCGACTGCCGCCAAATTCGTTTCCTCGTTTCCGGCAATCGCGGAAGCATTCCGCGGCGCAGCAAGCCAGATCCGTCGAATTCGCAGTACATTCCAAGAGACCGCGCACTCCTAGTCTTCGAGGAGTAATGGTGGGTCATACCGACAACCAACCACGATCCGTGTAACACTTTAGCGCCAACTTTCGCACTCCGCGTTTTGCCGCCATTCCTTCCCCAGCATTCCCCCTTCCAGCGCCCCACATGACTTTGTGACGTCCTGAAATTCCACGGTTGCCCCTTCCGCATTGCCTCGCTTCCCGAATCCACCCCATCCTCCCGCAGCCCTACCCCCTCCTCCCCCCCCCCCCCCCCCCCTCCCCTCCTCCGATTTCCCTCCTATTTAACCCCCTCCCCTCCTCATTCCCCTCCATTCTCCCTCCCTCCCCCTCCCCCCCCCCCCCTCCCCCCCCCCCCCCCCCCCCACTTACGAAGTGTATATCCTTGCGCAGCTCCTGCTGGCGCTGCTGCGCGGGGAGCTGCTTCAGCGGCTTGAAGTGGTCGTGCAGGCCGGCGGCCGGCGTCGCGTCGCCCGCCTCCACCACCTCCACGCGCTCCACCGCCGCCGCTGCTTCCGCCGAGGCAGCGGACGCGGCGGCGGCGGCGTCGCGGGCCTTAGTGGCCTCCGACTCGATCTCGAACACGTCCATTGGATAAGGGGGTCTTAGCTAAATGATAGAAGTCTGGGATCTAGATGGGATCGGCTAACAGTAGCCGAATCTTACTTCTCGAATGCGGTTCGTTTCGAGAATTTGCGGTATGCGATTGGTGTTATCAATAAATTCGAATATGCGGTAGCTTTTGTACGCATCAAGAACCCCTGCAAAGTTATCAACGGTCAAGTCTTCGCGGTGGTGTCAGTTAGCTCGCCGCTATCAGCGGCGTGCAACACGGCACTCCACGCCGGTGCGGTTTGCTCCACGTGATCTTAGCGTCATAGCAACGCTGTGGGGTCGTTGTGTGAAGTCACGTGCTGTGCAGTGCACACATAGATTGCAGCAGATATTTTGAGCCGCGTTGAGGAGGCTCGGTCCAGATTCTGAGCAGAGTTCGCGGAAATGCGAAAGCAGAGGCGGGAAGAAAGAGCTGATATGCTGACGGTGTGCTCAAAGATGGAGCAGAGGGGGCTTAGCATAGACCGTGATAGCTCGGGTGTGCTGTTGGGATGGCCAAGCTAGTGAGGCGCCAGAGTGCCAGCTCTGTCCGAGCGAGAAATGCGCTCCTGAGGGTGTGTGGAGTACGTCCCCCCGAACATTTTATACGGTCCAATCTGGTTCTCCGAGGTTCGAAATGGTGAAGCACGAAAACCGATTCCCAGCGTGCTGCACCATACCCCACCGCATAAAGATTTTGTGGGACGTACTCTTGGGACACGCCCGAGAGTGAATTATAGGGCAAGACGGGGCAAGACGGAGTCCGTCCGACTGAAATTCGAGCACTTCTTGGTGATGGGGCAAGTGGCGAGGCTCAGGAGGAGACGCTGATGCCAGATGCTGGGCTGCGGGGAAAGCAGCCCCTTGCGCGGAGCCGAGTTTTCTCCGCCTTGTGTCTCGGTCAGGGGTGAGCATTGAGGGGCGGACGGATCTTCCTCGGGATTGACGAGTTCGGGCAGGCGGAAACGGAATTCTCGGAGCTGATGGGGCTTGATGTTGTCTGTCACCCAGTGGCCGTATGTACAGTAACATCTCAGGTCAGGAGGACCCGAAACGAAATTCGTTCGTTCCCTTCCCTTGACGGGACGAATGCCACGTAGGCAGACATTCCAAACAAGAGGGGCAACCCAGCACCTGGTCAAATCGCAGCCCCGCATTTCACGGGAGATTTGAGGATAGTTCTGGGTTTTCTTCGCAAAGTTGCACTTTCGACGGTGACACGAAGCTTAGCAGAGGAACATCAACTCTAGAAGGTAGTTAGGTATCGAAATTCATACAAAGTTACTAGCATCATTGCTTTCTGAAACATGCTTATGTAAGCTTCATTCAACTCATGTTCCGAGTTTAGGTCACTGTCCGAACATGTGAAAACAGCCCAACTCAGGTCCCCAACTAGTCCCCTTATATTTCCCAGCCGACCTGCACTCCCCACCTGAGGAAGGACTCCAGGTTCGCGCCGCATGGGGTGAGGGGCTAGTGGTGATGGCTGGCAGTGGCAGACGCGTACCGTATCCGTTACAAGGGAGTGCAAGGCAGCACAAACAACCATAAACAAAGTCAATACCGGTACTACATACTGGTAGTAGGGCAGAAAAGGCATGATTCCAAAAGATCATTCATTTGAATCTATGTTCCCTAAAAAAAAACAACAACAACAACAAAAAAACTCGCCATTGATTAGCGAACAAATCATGCACCTGACAGAATGTGCTTGATCAAGTGAGGATGGGTTCCTACAACCTCTCATCACACAGACCACTTCGCGTCAGACTCATGCGGTTGCACGCGGTGCACAAATTCTAGATCACAATTCAATGCGGTGCAGCTCTGTTCGTGATACCCGTGGAGAGGTTGAATTGCAACATTTATATATATGGAAAGGCGGGAAGGGAAACCTAAATTAGTATCAAGCACCAGACCTTGCATCCATCAATCTCCCGGCCCATTCACATACCATCAACGCCATCGTCATCTCGCCCCATTTCAAAGCGACCACTTCTCGTGCGGAACCATCCACTCAACATGCCTCCCCCTCCCGACCCAGCCTTTGCAGGAGACTGGGAGAAGAGCAGGGAGAGAGGGCGAGGAGGCGTGGTAAAGCTGTCGCCATCAGGGTCCCCACTGCTCGTGCCTGAACTGCCAGCCATTCCCCCCATATAAGGATGACCTTCTGGCGTCGTGACGTCAGATGAGGCAGTGGAAGCAGGGGAAGGAGAGGCGGAGGAGGGGTCGTTGTACGCAAGGACAGCTGACTCCATGTGCTCATACACCTAGGCCAAGGGGGAAAAGAACAAGGGGGAAGCACAGGAAGGAAGGAAACATGGCAGGGTTGGCCAAGGGAGATAGATGAGGAACTTACCAAGGCCACAAGGAGTTATACGCTCTGAGGAGGTTAAATGAACCATGGATGTGTGTGTTCTGCATGACAATGTTCCCACATATACAGCGTCTGCGCGCGAACAAACCTGCTGCATAAGCACATCACACCATCAGAGGCACACTCTCACCCTGCAGATTTCCTTTTCCCCCCCACACACAGAAACACAAAAGCACACACCTGGCAGAGGCGCTCAATCTTAGCAGGGCTCATGCCTCGCGTGCAGGTGGCAGCCACGTAGGACGCACACTCGTGCACGTTGAAACACACCGCCTCCCGTTTAGAGCCCGCTAGGGCCGTTTGTGCCAGGCCAAACCCCGCTGACAGCTGATGGCCCACACGCATGCACGCACGCATCCACGCAGGCAAGAACGCAGGCAGGCAGCATGCACACAAACAGGCAGGAGGAAGGGGAGATTTGGGGGAGGGGTAGACTCAAGGGAAACTGAGTTGGGGAAGTGGGTGCAGGCGAGGGAGTAAATCCACCAGTGATACAGCAGTGCTCGAGCGCACAGGCTGCATGGCTCTTCCTCCCCGGTCTGCCACGGACCTTTTCCATCTAGTGCAAGCAATGCACTATTGCCTAGGTCACCATGATCACTCGGGTCATTACCTTTCTCAACATCATTGTGCAAAGTCACACACTCTCATGGTGCCGGGACAAGTGCAAGCACGAAGACGAGCATGGGTTCGAGCATGAGGTTAACACGGGTAACAGCACGAGCATGGCTAACAAACAGGGCATAAGCATGGCATGCCGCAGCAATGAAGAGATGAGTTTTGAGGCGCCTCAAAATTCGACACGGGTAACAGCATGAGCATGATTAACAGCACGGCAAGAGCATACCGCAGCAATGAAGAGCTGCTCGAAGAGGTCCGAGGGGGCAATGCTCTCCAGGGCATCCAGCGTGCTCTCCCTGCCATACCACATGCACGTACCACGTATAAGAGTTTGAGCAGAATCGATTAATTAGGTAAGGAGCCCAAGGCTCTATAAGTACATAGCAAGATGGGTGGATTTGGATGAAAGGGGGAATCCAGGGGAATCTCCAATAGGATCTCCAAAATCTCCAATCAAGTTATTGAAGATTTGGGGGATCACCGTTGGGTAAGGTTGGGATTTGTGTGCACATCCCAACCCACGAAAACATTCCTAATCCAGGATACAAGAGTGGAATTGCAATGTATCTCTAACACCACGCACACACCAACACAGCGGACACAGGCAGACCAGCACAGAAAGGCAGAGACAGGCAGATACAGGCAGAGACAGGCAGAGACAGGCAGAGACAGAAAGCGAAGCCCAATGAATGGAAGACTGCGGGCGGATGCCTCGCATGCAGCTACAGGGTGATGCACGGGCTATCCTGGTTTGGGGCATGGCATGCGAGCGCACGGTTTCATAAAGCAGCGCATGGAGGACAGGGCGGAGCATGCATGCACGGATGACAGGGCGGAGCATGCATGGATGGATGACAGGGCGGAGCATGCATGGATGGATGACAGGGCGGAGCATGCATGGATGGATGCCAGGGCATGCACGTACCCTGCGAGCTCCTCATCGAACAATGGCGGCTGCAGAATGGCCGGGATGGGGCGTGCAGCGTTCCACAGCTCCTGCCACAGATTGCCTGGTGTCATGGGGGGAGGAGGGGGGGGTGGCGGGGGGGGAGGTAAGGAGGGGAGGGCGAGGGCGGAATAGAGGGAGAGAGGGGAACAGGGAGCGGAAATAGAGGAGGGAATGAGCGGAAGAACGGCGAGCTGGTGGCTACGTTTCGTTGGAGAGGATGGCACAACAATGGGCCAGAGCTAGTAAGGCTGTGACTGACCGACACTTCCAGCAGCTACCAGGGAACACGGCACAACGACTGGGGCTACAGGCAGGGAGAGCGGTTGATGCAGCATGCAGCAGCAGGGTGTTTGTCAGTCAAGCGCGTGCGCTTGAGACACAAGAACGAGAATGGGAATGCTGACACAGGCAAGTCAACACAAGTAGCCTGGCTTGGCACACCGAGGCTATTGCAGCGGAACCTTAAACCCACCTCAATGCTGCTGCCCCACGGCACATCAAATGTGTATACAGCTCATGCACATATCACATCACATCGCATCACATCACATCACACCACATCACACCACATCACATCACATCACACCACACCACACCACATCGCATCGAATCGCATGGAATCGCATCACATCACCCATCGCTCGCTCGCACCTCATCGCATCACCCATCACTCATCGCATCGCATATCATCGCATCGCATCGCATCACATCGCATCACCCATCGCTTGCTCGCACCTTGCGTCGTCATCCTGGTGCTCAGATACCCATGCTTCCGCCTCCCCTCCTCCACCCCACTCCCTGCTGCACGTCCCTCCACCCCATCACGCTTCTCCCCTCTCCCCTCTCCCTCTTGACCCCGTTCCTCCCCCCCTCTTGTCTTCCCATCACTGCCGCCCGGCTCGTCGGGCGGCATGGGCGGCAGCATGCTCCAGTCGGGAGGCGAGTACCATCGCACGAAGTCCTCCAGTATGCACCCAGGATTCGCTGCCTGCGGAGAGGGAGGGAGGGGGAGGTTGGGGGGGAAGGAGAAAGCAGAAAGCAGAAAGCAGCAAGCAAGCCATCTCCATGTCGAGTCAGAAAGCAGCATTCTGGCAGGCCAGCGAACAGCAACGCTTTGACGAGTCAGCAACAGCCCGCCAGGGCGTCTAAGAGAGGAATCAGAGAGGGTGGGCGCATTCCCAGAATGACCCTTGCACGTCATGGATATCGTGGGAGGAGATCCTGGGATCCATGAGGCGACCCAGAGGCAGAGGCAGAGGCAGTGGCAGAGGCAGAGGCAGAGGCAGAGGCAGTGGCAGAGGCAGCAGCAGTGCACCTTGAAGGCCTGCATGTCGGAGAAGAGCTGCTGGCAGCCCGTGCCCACACTGGCGGAAGGGATGGCGATGGGAGGCATCCATAGGGTGGCATGAGAGGTGACGGGGCGTATGGAAAAGTATGTGCATGGGTAAAGCCGCGCTGAAGCAGATACGAGAGCTACTCACAACAGCACCTACAGAAGTACCCAGACAGCAAGGAGCCTGGGAAGAGAGCTGGGGGGAGAAGATTGACTGGATGGAGGTGACTCGGAGGAGGGACTCCAAGGTCGTTCCCCGTAAAGCGCGGGATGTCCTGCTGCGAATCCACTGCATGAACTTGCGAGCGGGTAGCAGGCTGGCTTTTCTCCGCAGCAAGGCGTGCTGCCCGTACTGTCAGAACGAGGAGATGCTGGCGCACTGTTTATTCGAGTGTTTGACGATCCAGCCGGTTATCCGGGCACTTTTATGTGCCTTGCACATGATGAACCCTGCCCGTTCGCTGCAGTCGCTGGATGATCTGCTCTTTCAAAGCGCATGCACCAGGTCAGGGTTTCCGGAAGCTACCATCGTGGCATCGACGCTGCACCACATCTGGCAGGCGAGGTGTGATGCGATATTTAGCAAAAAGGATTTCAACAGAAGAAGGTGCGGCACCAAATTGCGTGGGCCTTTCACCTGCATGCAAGGGCATACATGGTATCCAGCGGAGAGCCGTCAGAAGGAAGGACAAGGCGAGTGATGGGTCTGGCTGGGGACATCTGGCAATGGATGAGGTGGTAGCACTCCGCCGCATCTGCACCTCGGGCACCAGGCTACTGACGTGGACAGATAGGTTCGAGTTTATCTGGAGGGACCCATGCACTATCTTCAACCCGCCATAAGCCTCCTCGGGGGTCCGGCGCCTAGCCTAAATCCCCCTTCCCCCCCTACAGTCACGACTGTCGATGTATGCATTATTTTTAGTGTATTCATCTCTCAAAAAAAAAATGTGCATGGGCAAAGATGGGGGGAAAGGGGAGGAGGTGGGGACAGGGGGAGGGAGGGAGAGAGGGGGACCAGAGTTGGGAGAGGAGGTGGCGAGACGGAGAAAGAGAGTGAGAAAGGGAGAGAAGAAATGAGTGAGGGAGGAGGGGGGGGAGAGAGGAAGGGGGGAGGGGGGAGACGGGAGGCGGGGTGGGGGGATTGGATTGGAGGTCCTGTTACTTGAGAGTTCTGGAAAATCACCTGCCAGTCCTCATGATGAGCTCCTCTTGCTCTCTAAGAGTGACCTCTGTCAGCACTGGCCCCTCCTGCTCACCCACACATGCACACATGGGCACGTGGGCACATGCACACACACATGCACACACACGGCACATGCGCACACACATGCACACACACATGCACACATGGGCACATGCGCACACACATGCACACACACATGCACACACCCATGCACACACACATGCACACACCCATGCACACACACATGCACACATGGGCACATGCGCACACACATGCACACACACATGCACACACCCATGCACACACACATGCACACACACATGCACACATGGGCACATGCGCACACACATGCACACACACATGCACACATGGGCACATGCGCACACACATGCACACACACATGCACACATGGGCACATGCGCACACACATGCACACACACATGTACACATGGGCACATGCACACACACATGCACACATGGCCACATGCACAAACACATGCACATATGAGCACATGCATGCACACACACACAGAGGGCATGCAGTATTCATGTGTTCACAAATTTACACAGTCACGCGTTGATGTGCGAAACGTGTGCAAAACCGGGTCTGAGCATGTGCGTGCAGGCACACAGACGCATGCTTGTGCAGCTATTCACCCAATCCACATGCAACCAAGCAACCAAGCAACCAAGCAACCAAGCACGCCTGGAAGCCAGCAGAGCAGAGAGCCTAGCCAACGAGCCTTACATACATGCGCGCATGCACCCAGGAACAACACATGCACCCGCACACCTCTCTGTTCTGTACCTACCTGGGTGATGGGCGCACAGAGAGGCTCCCCCGTATCCAGCAGGTCCAGTCCCGGCACCCGGCGCAAGACTCCTCTCCTCCTCATGCCTCCTGACATGCCCACCCCTGCTCCCCCACCCCCCTCACCAACCCCTGCCCCTGCCCCTGCCTTCTCTGCAACCCCTCCCACTGCCCTTGACCCACACTCTCCTCCTTCCTCGTCTTTTCCACCACTCCCTGCAAAACCCCCACCCCCCTTCCTCCTGTCTTCACCTCCCTTCCCTCCTCCTACTCCTCCTCCTCCTCCCTCTCCGCCCTTACTCGCTCCACCACCATTTCCAGCGCCCCACGTGCCCCCCGCACCCCCCCCAGTCCCGGCGGTGGACGGGCTGCCGTGCGCGAGCTGGTGGGAGCGGCGCAGGCGGCGGGCGGTGCAGCAGTTGAGCAGGTGCAGGTGCTGGTGCAGCAGGCACGTGTGCAGGTCCGGGTCGCTGTCCTGCGGCACCCGCGGGATGAAGCGCCGCGCCACCCACCGCCGCCGCAGCTGATGGGTCAGGGAGGGAGGGGGGAAGAGGATGGCATCGCCGGGGGGGGGGGGAGAGGGGGAGAGGGAAGTGGAGACGGGAAGAAGAGGAAGGAAAGAGGCAAGGGGGGTGGGAGTGGGGAGGAGAGGAGAAGAGGAAGGGAGAGAGGGGGTGAAAGACTGAGATTTGGGGATGGGAAGGCTGCTGGTGCAGCAGGCAGGCACGTGTGGAAGTCGGGGTCGCTGTCCTGCTGCAGGAAGAGAAAAGGCAGACGGGAGGGACGGAGTGAGGGGAGAGGGGAGGGAGCGGAGGGAGGGTTGGGAGGGAAGGCGGAAAGGGGGATGGCGGATTGAAGATGGGAAGGTTGTGGGCAGTGAGGGGAAAGAACAAAGAAGAAGAGAAGGACGGTTGTGGACAGTGCTGGGCACAGCAGAAAGCATGGCATGGGAGCAGACGACCAAAAGCAACCAGATGCAAACATGTGTTTCAGCAAACTCCAGCCCCCTCTCCCCCCCTCTCGCCCCTGCCCTCGCCCCCCCTCTCGCCCCGTCCCTCGCCCCCCCTGTCGCCCCTGTCCAGTGCCACGCACCTCGAGCACGATCTGCATCCAGAAGCCCGCCATCTTGCAGTCCGACGAGATCCCCGCCATCGTCTCCGCCAGCTGCGCCACAAACCCGCTGGGCGGGGCACCATGGATCTCGTGCACAATGGACGGCTCAGATCGCCCCGCTGCGCCCGCCTGCTTGTGGTTCTGAGCTGGGCTTGCGAGGCTGCCGCTGCCGCTGGTGCTAGAGCTGTGGCCCAGGTGCAGAGGCTCCAACCCCTCTGGACTCTCCCATGACTCGTCCTCTGGGTTCAAGAGAACGGGGGGAGAGGGAGAGGGAGAGGGGGAGAATGGCAGGTGGTGAGCAAGTGGGAGGGAGAGATGGGCAAAGTGAAGAAAGAGTGGAAGGTGTGTTAAAGAGAGTGAGGAAGAGTATGTGTATTTGAAGTGCTCGACCTCAGCCTGACACATGCGCTTCCAACGGCACACATTCGCGGTTGGGACTCCATGTTGCAGTGCTTGATTAACATGGGGTCGACAAAGGTGAGCAGGCGGTGGGAGCGGGCTGCGCTGCATATTGTAATCGGATCTGCTTTTGAGCCGATGCAGCCAATGCATTTCTGCACATTCAATCGACTTTTACGTTGGAACAGCGGGCCAGCCTGGGTTAGCGGCAACTGGGTATGCATGCAACTAATCACTATGAGAGCACCACCATACGCAAGGAGCTTGGTTGGAACACAGAGGAAAAGAGCAGACACGGCACGAGCATACAAGGCACGAGCACACAAGGCAAGAGCACCACCCACCGAGGTCAAAGAGCGACCAGAGCAGCGCACTGTACTCCCCGGGGCCAAACGCCAGCGTGCGCGTGCGGCTGTGCCTGCGCCCGCCACCACCCCCCCCACCCGCCCCTCCTCCAGTAAAACTAAACGTGCGGCCAAAGCTGGGACTCCCACCACTACCACCACCTCCCCCCGCACCTCCCCCTCTCCCTCCCCCTGACCCTTCACTCCCAGCCATGCCACCATGGGCCCCGGAATGTCCTCCTGGCCCAGGCATGCCTTTAGGAGCGAGGCTGAGCGCCGCAGCAAAGCCTGCTTCCATTGTCTGCATCACAAGAGACGACCACCGGTCACTGCCACTTGCCCCCGCACCCCCAGCACCGGCAGAGCCCGACAGACCCCCCCCCACACCCCCCCACCACTGAATCCGTCCTCTCCTCTTCCTGCTGTCCCGCCCATGCCACTGCCACTGCCAGCGCCTCCCATGCCTGCTGCTGCGCCTCCCATGGCCCCTCTAGCCCTGCTTGGTGCGTCGGGCGAGTCGTCGATGCTGCCCTCACATGCCATGTCCTCCACTGTTGCAAACGCACGCGCCATGCTGCCGGGGGGGAAGAGGGGAGGCGGGGGGGTTGGGGGGGGGGGGGGGGGTATGGGGGAAAGGAGTTGGAGGGGGGTTTCGAGAGGGACTGTTGGGCTGAAAGGATTTTTGAGGCGCCTCAAAAATGGTTTCGAGAGGGACTGTTGGGCTGAAAGGATTTTTGAGGCGCCTCAAAAATGGTTTCGAGAGGGACTGTTGGGCTGAAAGGATTTTTGAGGCGCCTCAAAAATGGTTTCGAGAGGGACTGTTGGGCTGAAAGGATTTTTGAGGCGCCTCAAAAATGGTTTCGAGAGGGACTGTTGGGCTGAAAGCGGAAAGGAGAGTGAGTTGAGTTGAACGAGCCAAAAGAGGGCGACCTACAAGGTGACTAGGAAGGCAGGAGGAATCGGGGTTCCACTAGGGAAGGGCCAGAGATTGGCCAATGCATGCAGGCAGTGCCATGGTGCAGTGGAAAGGGGGGTGCATCCAGGGTGAATGTCGACGAGTTCAGTGCACGGCGTACTTGAGTGGAACAACATGCAATGCCACAGAGCAGCAGAAACATAGCTAGCGAATCGATTGAGCGGGTGAAGTTTGCAGTGTACTCGAGTGCCCGGGCGAGGCGGCGTATGGTGACGGAGGAGGGCAGGGAGACGGGCATTGAGCTGTCTCAAAACTTGATTACTATCGTACTTGAGCGCCTGGGCAAGGCGGCGTATGGTGACGGAGGAGGGCACGGATATGGGCTGGAGAAAATCGTCCACGTCCTCGTCCACCGACTCCTCCCGCGCTAGCTGCCAGCAGGCACGGGGGCATGGGGGACATGGGGGGCATAAGGGCTTGGGGAGGCATGGGGACATGGGGGGCATGGGGGGCATGGCAGGCACGGGGGGCACGTTGGGCATGGGGGAATGGGGGGCATGGGGAGAATGGGGGGCATGGGGAGAATGGGGGGCATGGGGGGAATGGGGGGCATGGGGGGAATTGGGGGCACGGTGCACATGGGGGGCACAGGGGGCATTGGGGGCATGGGCCGCATGGGGGGCACAGGGGGCATTGGGGGCATGGGCCGCATGGGGGGCATGGGGCGAATGGGGGACATGGTGGCATGGCGGGCATGGGGGCATGGTGGGGTGCACGCACTTGTGTGGTGAGTGTGCCAACAGATGTGTAAACAGGTTGAATAGGTGCATGTTCAAACACATGCACATGCACACACATGCGCGCGTGCAAACACACATGCACTGCCCTCCCCCCCCCCCCCGCCACACACACACATGCATACACATGCACACGCCCACACACACATGCACATGCACACACACAGAAATAGCAGCTCTTTTTGAGGCGCCTAAAAAATTGCACACACCCACACACACATGCACATGCACACACCCACACACACATGCACATGCACACACACAGAAACAGCAGCTCTGCCTGCACTGATCCGGCACGAACCTTTCCCAATCTCCCTACAGCTATCGCCCCATCCCAGCGCCTTTCGTCACCCAAGAGCCTACCGCCCCACCTACAGTCTGCAACAGAGTATCTGCTCTTCTCGCAACCGCGCCAGCACCCACCCCCACACCTCGACTCCAAGCTTCCCTAGCCCCATACCACTACTTCCATTCCACCCCACCCCACTACCATTCTCGTACAGATAGGCCCTCCCCTCCCCCCCCTCACCCACCGAGCGTCGCATTGCCCGCTCCTTGTCGTCGCTCCTCCCCTTGCCCAGGGGCGGCCTCTGCTTGCCAGGCGACAACGGCCGGCCTAAAGGAGGGGACGTCCACGGTTGAGTCCCGCTAAACGACATTGAACGCCGCCCGCTTCCGCTCCGTGACAGCCCAGCCGCCCCACCCCCTCCTTCTCCTCCGCCTCCTCCGCCTCCTCCACCTTCTCCTGCTCCTGCTGCAGCGCCAGCAGCGGCATCGTCACGGGCGTTCGGAGCTGAATGGGGTGCAGCGCTTATGCCGCCAGACGAGCTCAATGAGGCACCTGGGGGAACGAGCCGTTCCCCACCATCACTGCCATCACCACCACCACTGCCACCACCACCACCACTGCCATCACCACCACCACTGCCACCACGACCAGCATGACTGCTTCTGCTTCCACTGCTGCCAAGTGAGCGCAAGGTTGATGGTCCTTGGCTCATGTCTGAACCAGTAGAGGTAGCAGTGGCAGTAGCAGTGGCAGCAGCCGCACCGGCATTGGCCATTGAACCGAAGGATGAAATAAGTGACTTGGACGACGGGGCACTCCCATTGACCCCCCTCTGCTGATGCTTATGCTGCTGCTGGCGACCCTGCAGCTCCCTCTCCCCCTCCTCCTGCTGCTCCTGCTGCGGCTGCAGCTGAGGCTGCGGCTGCGGCTGGGTGAGCACGTGGTGCTTGAGGGCCTTGACGGCAACGAAGTAGCGGCGCCAGAACTCCTGCTCCTTCATCACACGCGGCACAAACCGCAGCCGCAGCTGCCGCAGCTCCTCGTCCACCTGCCGTGCCCCAGGGACCGCGGGGGGGGTGAAGAGGAAGGGGGGGGCGGGAGGTGGAGGAGGGTTGGGGGAGGGGCAGGTTTCCAAAGAAGCAGTGGTCAGGGAGTAAGAATGGATAGCGTCCATAAGGAGGTGGAAGATGGCATGGGGAGGGAGGGAGGGAGGGAGGGGGGGAGGGAGGGAGGTAAAGAATACGGAAGCAAGGAGACAAGGATTAGACGGGTGATGCGGTCATGTGGGTGGGTAGGTCCAGATAGAATAGCAGGGAATTGCACAGGGAGCGACAACGGGAGAAGCGCAGGGAGAGGCACAGACGGAGGCACAGGGAGAGGCACAGTGAGAGGCATGATCAGACCAAAAAAAAAAAAAAAAAAAAAAAAAAAAAAAAAAAAACGGAAATGGCAAATGAGCCAGGAGAAGAGTGAATAGCCCCATGAAGGAGGCTGAGGGGGAGTCCTGGGGACGGACGGACCTGCAGCACGGACGCTGCCATGAGCGTGGCTTGGCGCATGTCAATGAGCAGCGACGGGTCCAGCTCGCCATATAGGAACTCCTCTGGCCTCTGCTCAGGGTTGCAAGGGCCACGGAGCACCCACAGGCGTGCGCGAGCGCCCGCGCGCGCACACACACACACCCACACACACACACACACACACCATATGGGATGTGGGGAGCAGCATAGCGCCCAGAGAAGCCACCAAACCAAAGCAGATTGCATAAGGGGTCTTTAACGTGAAGTTGAAGAAGGCCAAAGAAGAGCGAACGGGGGAGAGTGGGCAAGCGGAGCAGAGGGAGGAAGAACGATACTCGTGTACGCAAGGCAAGGAAATGCAAGGCAGCAGGCAGAGGTACGTAATTTTTAGGCGCCTCAAAAATAGACTCCTCACGCAGGCAGAGGTACGTATTTTTGAGGCGACTCCTCAAAAATAGACTACTCACGCCGGCAGAGGTACGTACGTACCTGTGAGAGGGCGAGTATCCGCCTCTTGAGCTCCTCCTCGTATGGCTTCTCATGCGCTGACTTCATTATCCACGGCAGGTGCTCCTCTGTTGTTGCCATGCGCACAACACACATGCATGCATGCATGCATGTATGTGCATATGCACCCACGGACCCATGCACGCACGCACACATGAAACACGTGCAAACATGCATGCACCCACGAACACATGCCAGGGGAGGACGCCACTTGAGTTTAGACCCAGGCAGGTATGGCCTCTCATAATAGAACATGAGGGAAAGGTGGGGGTGAGCCTCAGAAAGCAACTGAGAGTCATGGGGAGAAGCTACGGACACAGCAATAGCACGCTGCAGAGAGGACATAAAGAACTAGGCTGGAAGAAACGAGCGCTTGGGTCATGGCAAGGCTATCCAGCCCCCAGCACATTCCAGGTGCGTGAGCTCAGCACATTCGGGAGAGCGTACGGGAGAAGGCGGGCGCGACGAGAGCGGGCGAGGGGGAGTACGGCGAGGATGCTCTGGCGTGTGCTGCTGCGGTGCCCCCTCGCGCAGAGGGAGCTGGCGACTGCGAGGCGGACTGGTCGTCGCCCATACGCGATGCTGCTGCTCTCAACACTACACGGCACGGCCCATAACAGGGAGGGCCACGGCAGACACACAATGGGCAAGGGAGCGTTTCAGGAAGAGGGGGGGAGGGGGGGCGGGGAGCGAGGCGAGAGCAGAGAAGGAGACGGAGGAGGGAGGGAAGGGGGGGGGAAGGGGGGGGGGGGGGGGGGGGGGGCGGGATGGGGTGCAGTGTGCGAGGGATGGGGGGAGAGAAACAATGCCTTCTGGAAGAGCGATTGCGGCGCCGGAGGACTACAGCGGGAATACGTGGATGAGAGAGTTGCAGGATGAGAAGGAAGGGACAGTGGGAGAGCGATAGCAGAGCAAGGCGAGAGCACCTGATTTTGTCGCTCTGGCCACGAAATCCATGGCGGCCGCCTCTCAGTGCACGGGCGAGCTTGATGACGAACGAAGAA
Organism: Closterium sp. NIES-67; assembly: GCA_027943415.1. Taxonomy (NCBI): domain Eukaryota; kingdom Viridiplantae; phylum Streptophyta; class Zygnematophyceae; order Desmidiales; family Closteriaceae; genus Closterium; species Closterium sp. NIES-67. Next base: position 196,217 of record BQMB01000029.1, read on the forward strand.
AGACGCTGCTGCTGCAGCTGATGATTGACCTAACGAATGCCTGGCAATTTGCGAATAGGACGAATTTCAGGCGTTTCGAACATCTAGACGCTTCGAACTTTCAGACGCTAAGAACATTCAGAGCTCCGACCTGTTAGAGCCCTTCGGTTGCTGTATTCATTCCGACGGTCTAATCACCGTGGCCATTGGATTCATTGCAGTCCGCCATTGTTATCAAAGTCACACCCGGAACAACGACGGCATTCATGCTACGCATGTCCGAAATCACTCAAATAAATGGGATGGCCTTCTGCGCAATGGGAATTCTAGGAAGAGCGATCCCCTGTTGACGGACTCAACACCTAATGGTGGTACGAGGTGTTGGGTGCACAATCCAGGGCTAACGGTTTCTGCAACTGAGGGCGTGTCCCAAGCGTACGTTTCCTAATCATTTTCTATGTTGGTGCTGACTGTCAGAAGGCGTAAAGAGCGAAAACTGGTCTGAAACGTCTTAAACCATACTGAATCGCAGTCTTTATGCATATGATTTGCACAAGATGCACTTCCGAGTTTGTCAGGGCGTGTCCCACTCACCGATTGAACCGTGATATACAGCCAATAAACGTGTTAAACATGCCCTTACAACCCTTGGATGCAAAAGCTGGTATCTTTCGGACGTACACAAATCTGTTTGTTCCGTTATGGTATTCCTCTACAAATAATGAGCATCCCCTTTCGACCCCAACAACAATTGCCCCATAAGAGCCCACACAAGTTTATCTAATGCTAATGATATGCAATACTAGAAAAAAGGGAAGAATCAGGTATCCATGCTGGCAGAGCCATCACTAGCTATCACATGCGTCAAACGCCCAGCACAGGCAAACGCATGGACTGACTGCCCAGCATGATTATGCATCTGGTGGTAGTATTGCTGACTAGGCTGCTGATGTTGCTGCCCAAATTGTGCTACTTGTTGTTGGCCGCCTTGTGGCTGGCAATTGTGATACCCTGGTTGGGGAGTGCCATTGAACAGCTCGACATGAGGGAGGCCCGGAGGGATGCCCTGACCAAGGGATGGCTTCAGTGGAGAGGGAGCAGAAGGCGCAGCCACAGCAGAAGGAGCAGGACCAGTCCTGCTAGCGAGATTGACTGATGCACGAGCGTCTGTGGCTGGAAGGTCAACAGTGGTTTGTGGTTGTTGCACTTGATGCACAGCCGGGCACTGCTCAAAGGTCTGCGCTTCATGTTGTGGCTGATGCTGCTGCAGATGCTGCTGCTGCTGGTGCTGATGCTGTTGCTGTTGCCTGGAGTGGTGCAATTGCTGGGAAATGTGCTGGCGGTGCCGCGATCCACCCTCTGCAGTTCCTCCCGTACCCGCGCTCGATCCGCGAGAGCGGATATGGCAACGATCGAGCTGGGAAAGCAACGGCGCAGGACTTCCAGAGAGATTGGGGAGAACTGATGAGGGACGCAGAGCAGAGGAAAGATTTCCCAGAGGAGGACCGTCGTCCATCCGATCCAGTTCGCCCTGCGGTTGGAAAATAAAATGAAAAACCAAGGCGGAGAGACAAAGCCGAATATCCGTTTGAGAAATGCAAACGCTAGGTTTAGGATCTAGGGAAAAAAACTCGAACACTGCAGACCTACGCGAGGCTCCCCAATAAGCGCAGTATGTTCGGAAATAGGTCGCATATGGAAAAAAAAAATACCTGGATAAAGTCCAGAATCTGCTCCTTGGAAACGAGACCTGAGTTGCTGTCCCCGGCCCCTTGCTCCGACGTTAGCCATTGCTGCATACGTGACTGGGAGAGAGGACGAACTAGAAAGGTGAGCGAAAGAGAGAGAGAGAGAAACGGGAAGAACGTAGCGGAAGAAGAAACAGGACTGGGGAAGCGCAGAACGGGCAAGCATAAAAAACGAAAACAGAAGATTAAAGCGGAACGAGAATAAGTGACTGTACGTACTAGTGCATGCCGTTCACCGGACTGAAATGCGACACGTTGCTGGTTTTGCGCCTGAGAGTAGAGCTGGGATAGCGAATTGGCAGCAGCGCAGAATGACGAAAACAGGGTTTTATCGCCGTCTTCAAGCCCTGGCGTCTCCGACTTTCTCTTCTTCGGCATATTTCACAGACTATTAGTCCTAAGGGTCCAACTTGCCTACCGCCTTGCGCCTTCGGTACGAATAAACCCTATCTGGAAATACTCCCTCCCTCACAATACTCCTTGCATGTCCTTCTCTCGTCGCTCTTCCGTCGTTTATCCTCCAGTGATCCGGGTCACCTCCTTTCTCAGAAAATGGAGGGTCAGGTGATATGAACGGTAGACAGAACCCTTTCTAAAACCGACGCACGTCAGCTCTGTCAGAAGAATGTTATTAGACCGCTGGCAGTCCGGCGCAAGCAATCTGGAGCGGGATTTCGGATGCATATGAACTACTAAACGGTCGCTATTACTTCTTACTTGCGTCGTGCACGGGGCTGGGGGGGAGGGTTTGATGGGGATGCTTTTTTTTCTGGAGAGACTCTACGACCAGCGGGTCCGAGAGGAGAGGCGAGTGAGGGGAGTGGAGGGGAGGGGAGGGGAATCAGGTTGGGGGTTCTGTGAGGGGGAAAGGCTTCACCCCACATGGGGTTTTGCTCAGCGCTGCACTGTACCCCTCCCAACCAGGAGCTGGGTGCTGCGTGCTGCTTGGTGATTGGTCAGCTGGTTTGAATGGCATGGCATGCCTGGCCTTGTAGGGATGGCATTATGCTTGGTTTGGGCAGGGCTGGGTGATCATGGCGTGTGGGCGCGCTATGCCGTGCCATGCTGTGTACCCTCGCCACAGTAGTTGTTTGTGACTGGAGCACAGAGTCCCTTCACAGTGCCGTTGCGCTTTTGCGGTTATTTTGGCGGCTTATGCAACTTTCCCACATTCGTATCCGGTAGTGAAATATTCCATGGTAAGATAAGAATGGGACTACGGACGGATAAATGCAGCACCATTAGCAAAGGTGTGGTTTTCGAGACACATTTCATGTATGACTTCATGCTGCATCCACCACGGTATGCTTGCTTGCACTCCCAGAGCCATCTAGCTCTAGCTGCAATCATACCTTTTTTTTGCGTGCATATCCCTTAAAAGCATTCTACTTTTTTTGCGTGCAATACTGATTGATTGGTTGGTCAAACTGCAATATGTGACGTTTTATATACTCAGCCACCATTCATCTGATGGCCAAGATTCAAGATGTTGCAGCAACGTGCATGTTGCCACAACAGTGCCAATCCAATCAAGCTGGTCTACGGAGTTATTCCTAGAGGCACGGTCCACGCCTCCCTACCTATCACTAGGAGCGGAGCCATGAGGAGTTCCCAGGATCGTAGAGATGGTGATTTAAATGAGTGCCTGCGTGCCCATCTGCTGCATCTCCCTCAAGCGCCACTTGGGCTCATCGGGATCCTCTGCCAGGTCCTCCAGAGACGACTGCTGCATGGCCCATGCATGGAACATGGTCATTATGTTGTCCTGGTGCCACACACACACACACACACACACAGACACACACACACACACACACACACACACACACACACGCGCGCGCGCGCACACATACACCCATGCACATACACGCAGACACATGCATGGACACACGCGGACACACACACGGACATCCAGCAGACAAGAGTGGAGGATGATGGCGTGATGACGAGTGGTGGTGGTGGCCGGTGATGGAATGCTCTTGAAGGACGATTGGTTAAGGAAGGAGCACATCAATTACGAAGCTAAGAGTGGAACAAGGAATGTGGACAGTTTCGACAACTCACCTTTCCCCCTTCGTGCACCTTGCCCTGTTTGTCCATCAGGCAGAAGATCTGCTGCGATGTGAACTGCACCCATCGGGCACCGACACACGCAAATCAAAACAAAGACATGCCAGCGCATGCACATACATGAGCACACATGCGCACACGCATGCATGCGCGCATATACGCGGCACAGGGACATACACGGGCATGCACACAGACATGAAATCACACACGCAAAATGGCAAGGAAATGAAATGAGAGGCAGGGACGTGTTCCCGGGTGCTTGTGAGGCAGCACAAGCCACTAATCCGTGCCTGGGGAGCTGTGAGGAGGGCTGAACGGTGTGTAATGAGTCTATCATCGAGTAGACTCAAAAATACACTCATTACACACTGTGAGGCAGCACAAGCCACTAAGCCGTGCCTGGGGAACTGTGAGGAGGGCTGAACGGTAGAGCTAGGGGGAAACAGATTGCCACTGCATCGGGGCAGTAAGATGAAAGCGGGGAGATGGGGGCTTGGGGTTGAAAAGGAGGGGTTGGGGGAAGAGAGGGAAGGGGAAGGAAACAAAAGGCAGCAGAATGTGACAAAAGGCAGCAGGGAGAGGCGGTTCACATCAGCCCAATTCACGAGGATGCATGAATTGGGTGTTGATTTGTTTGCAAGGGACACGGAAGGAGAATGTGAGCACTTGAGCGAGAAGGAGAAATGGGAGACGGAGAGGGAGAAGGGGAAATGAGGGAGACGGTGAGAGTGAGAAATGAACGTGCCAGAATCAGGACAAGGAGAGTGGAAAGGAGAGAGAAAGAGAGACGAGGAGGGGCAGGTGTGTTGGGTGAAGGGATATACATGGAGGATGATGACGGGGTCGTTGCCGACCAGCTTCACCTCTCTCACTTCCACGTCCGAGTGGTGCAGGATCTGCAGGGGGGGAGGGACGAGGGGAGAAGGTGGGAATGGGCGATTGATACGTGAGAAGGCAGGGAGGGAGGATTTTGGTGGAAGGCTTGACTGCACATGCATGCTTGTACGCAACCACGCACCGGAACAAGACACGCGTGCATCCCCCCTTCACTTACCAAACACACACCCTTGCAGATGCACATGCGCAGCACACCCCACACACAAATGCCCATGCACCAATAAGACACTCATCGAGTAGAGTGAAACACCTATCCATTCCCTCTCTGAAAAGCCCTTGACTTACCCCCCCCTCCCCCCCCCCCTTGACTTACAGCTACTCCATTCCTTCCCGCACCCCCTCCCTCATCTCTTCCAGCCTCCCTTCCATCCCCCACCCCACCCCCCAACCCCCCTGTGCCCCTAACCCTTCTCTCCCCAAGCCCCTGTGCCCCTGTGTTTCTGACCCGGTGGTGAGCCTGCAGCCCCTGCGCCAGCATGGCGGACTGCTCTGCCCGGCAGCGCTCCACCACCTCCTTGCAACACCTCGCCTTCAACGCCGCCAGGTCGCCCTGGGGTGGCGCACAGCACGCACCAGCACACACCAGCAAAAGGTTGGGATCACAAGCACATGATTTGAGGCGCCTCAAAACTAGACTCGTAACAGCACACATGTGGATCACGAGCACACACAGACGGCCAGACAAAAAGACAGGCAGACAGGCAGTCCCGCACACAGCGAGCAAGCTTGCATCCACACACAGGTGCATGCATGTGTGCATGCACCACACACGGGTGTATGCATGCACACACACGGGTGCATGCATGCACACACAGGTGCACGCATGCCCACACAGGTGCATGCATGCGCACACAGGTGCATGCATGCACACACACACGGGTGCATGCATGCACACACAGGTGCATGCATGTGTGCATGCACCACACACGGGTGCATGCATGCACACACAGGTGCTTAGATGCACACACAGGTGCTTACATGCACAAACAGGTGCTTACATGCACATACAGGTGCTTACATGCACATACAGGTGCATACATGCACACACAGGTGCTTACATGCACATACAGGTGCATGCATGCACACACAGGTGCATACATGCACACACAGGTGCATGCATGCGCACAAGGGTGCATGCATGGGCACACAGGTGCATGCATGGGCACACAGGTGCATGCATGGGCACACAGGTGCATGCATGGGCACACAGGTGCATGCATGGGCACACAGGTGCATGCATGGGCACACAGGTGCATGCATGGGCACACAGGTGCATGCATGGGCACACAGGTGCATGCATGGGCACACAGGTGCATGCATGGGCACACAGGTGCATGCATGGGCACACAGGTGCATGCATGGGCACACAGGTGCATGCATGGGCACACAGGTGCATGCATGGGCACACAGGTGCATGCATGGGCACACAGGTGCATGCATGGGCACACAGGTGCATGCATGGGCACACAGGTGCATGCATGGGCACACAGGTGCATGCATGGGCACACAGGTGCATGCATGGGCACACAGGTGCATGCATGGGCACACAGGTGCATGCATGGGCACACAGGTGCATGCATGGGCACATGGAGAAGAAGGGTGTGAAGAAGGCAATGGAAGCCAGACAGCTCTGCTCCCTCAGATCTCGACATGCGTGAGTGATAAGCACACATGCTCTCATTAGCGCACGTATGATCCCATATGCTCACATGCATGACGCGGTGTACACTCACATGCATGTATGCTCTCCTCCACTCACGTGCATGCACGAATTGTGCACAGGCAGAAGTTTTGACACCCCTCAAAACGCATGTTCTCATCCACTCACGTGCATGTACGCGGTGAGCACTCACATGCTGTCATCCACTCACGTGCATGTACGCGGTGAGCACTCACATGCTGTCATCCACTCACGTGCATGTACGCGGTGAGCACTCACATGCTGTCATCCACTCACGTGCATGTACGCGGTGAGCACTCACATGCTGTCATCCACTCACGTGCATGTACGCGGTGAGCACTCACATGCTGTCATCCACTCACGTGCATGTACGCGGTGAGCACTCACATGCTGTCATCCACTCACGTGCATGTACGCGGTGAGCACTCACATGCTGTCATCCACTCACGTGCATGTACGCGGTGAGCACGGGCAGCACGTCTTCCTGCACCTCATGGATGAAGTCCGGGAGGGAAAAGTCGCTGGGGCAAAGGGGACGGGGGGAGGGTGGGCAGAGAGGGGTGCGGAGGAGGAGGGGTGAGGAGGAGGAGGGGTGAGGAGGAGGAGGGGTGAGGAGGAGGAGGGGTGAGGAGGAGGGGTGAGGAGGAGGAGGGGTGAGGAGGATGAGGTGGAAAGGGAGGGCGTGGCGGGAAGTGTGGAGGCGGAGGGGACTTGTGAACGATATAGTACAGCATCGGGAGCAACAGACGAGGCCGACAGGCGGCTGGGACATGGCATGCAGTGGAGTGGAGTGGGGGCAGGACAACCATACAGCATGCATGGCACGCTATGGTACTGCTGCACATGGCAAGGTATGACATGGTATGCTATGGTATGGCAAGGTGTGGCACAGTATGGCATGGTATGCTATGGTATGGCAAGGTGTGGCACAGAATGGCATGGTCTGGCAAGGTATGGCATGAAAACAGCACCTCATGGCACGGCCTGGTATGGTATAGTACAGTAGAATTTGGTACGGTACGGTGCGGTATGGTATGGTATGGTATGCCATGTCATGTCATGGCATGGCACAGCACGGCACGGCATGGCACGGCACAGCAGGGCACAGCATGGCTTACGGGTCTCTGCGTCGGATCTCCTTGACTGCCATGGCTGTGGCCGTCTCCCCAAAGATGGAGTCGTTCAAACTGGCGGCACACAGAGACACCACAGGGACACCACAGAGGGACCACAGGGAATATACGGAATATAGGGAACATAGGGAATATAGGGAATATAGGGAATTAGGGAACATAGGGAATATAGGGAATATAGGGAATATAGGAAACATAGGGAATATAGGAAACATAGGGAATATAGGGAACATAGGGAATATAGGGAATATACGGAATATAGGGAACATAGGGAATATAGGGAACATAGGGAATATAGGGAATATAGGAAACATAGGGAATATAGGAAACATAAGGAATATAGGGAATCAGGGAACATAGGGAATATAGGGAACATAGGGAATATAGGGAATATACGGAATATAGGGAACATAGGGAATATAGGGAACATAGGGAATATAGGGAATATAGGAAACATAGGGAATATAGGAAACATAAGGAATACAGGGAATCAGGGAACATAGGGAATATAGGGAACATAGGGAATATAGGGAATATAGGAAACATAGGGAATATAGGGAATATAGGGAACATAGGGAATATAGGGAACATAGGGAATATACGGAATATAGGGAACATAGGGAATATAGGGAATATAGGGAACATAGGGAATATAGGGAATGTAGGAAACATAGAGAATATAGGAAACATAGGGAATTTAGGGAATGTACGGAATATAGGGAACATAGGGAATATAGGGAACATAGGGAATATAGGGAACATAGGGAACATAGGACACACAGCATGACACAGCATGACACAGCATGACACTTGATGGGAAAACGGAGACCGAGGGTGATAACAATACCAAGGACCGTTCGAGGGGGATCGGAGGAACCGAGGGGGGACACAGCACTTGGGATTGGAGCCACACAGGCATTCTCTGCCTCCCGCTCCTCTCAGCCCTCTCAAAACACACTCCTGTCTCCCACCCCCGGCTCATCCCCAAACTCTGCTTTTAAGCCGACTCGAAAGCAGACTCTGCCACCCTTTCCTCTCAACCCTCTCAAACCACACTCCTGACTCACACCCCCGGCCCATCCCAAAACGCTCCTCCCATTGCCCTCCCCTCCATTCTGGCCCTGCCCTTCCCCTACTTCCCAAACCCCCCAACCTTCCCCAACACCCCCTCCTCCCCCTTTCCCCCTCCCCTCCCCCCCCCCCCCCCTTGCCCCGTGCGTTGCCTCCCCCCCGCCTCACTCTTGGATGCGGTGCACTACCGGGCTGTCGCTCGTCTCCCACCGGTCCTTCATGTCATCAACCACCTGGAGGGACAAGCGAGAGGCGGAGGGTGGGGGGGGATGGGGGGGTTGGGGGGGTTGTGGGAAGCAAAGAAACGCTTCTGAGTCGCTGCCATGTGAGGGTCGTGGCACTTGAGTGGTGATTACTTGGCTCACTCGTTGTAGACACGGCATGATGACACAAGGCATGATGACAAGAGGCATGATGACACAAGGCATGATGACACAAGGCATGATATGATCGAGAGACGTATAGGAGAGGAGCTGGAAGCGAGGTAGAGAGTGGGGGATTGAGTTGGGGCGTGAGGGTGGGGAAGGAGCGGCGAGGGGGTGAGAGCGAGGGGTGCGTGGTACCGAGCTGACCTCCTTGCTCTTGGTGACGATGGGGTGGTGCTGCACGCCGTACACTCGCTGCACCAACCAATGCTCCCTCACCTGCGGGTGGAGTGGTGGGGCGACAAACATGCTCATTCACACGCACACGTGCAAACAGACACACACAAGCATGCGCACACATCCAAGAAATAGCAGCAGCGGAAGCAGCAGCGGAGGCAGCGTTGGAAGTCAACACAAGCCCATATGAGGAAGCACTGACATACCCAACACATAGCGCACTAATAAACAACCTCCCTTCTCCCCTTCCTGTGCCGACATTCCCTCCACATTCCCATCTCCCCCACATCTCCCCCACATCTCCCCCACACCTCCCCCACACCTCCCCCACACCTCCCCCACACCTCCCCCACACCTCCCCCACACCTCCCTCCCCCACACCTCCCCCACACCTCCCCCACACCTCCCCCACACCTCCCCCACACCTCCCCCACACCTCCCCCACACCTCCCCCACAGCTCCCCCCATTCCCCCCCACCCCCCATCCGTGGCGCACCTTATCCAGCACGCTCTCTATGCGCGCGCGCCACCACGGCACCTTCCGCTTCAGCACCGTCAGATCCACGCGATCCGACGGCTCAAACGCCTTGGCAGCGGCCGCCATGGCCTCCGCCTCCGCCTTGCGCTTGGCAGCGAGGCGCTTGGCGGGCGGCGTGGTGAGCTCCTCGCGCACGAACAGCACCGCCTGATCGGGGGAAGGGCGGCGGGGGGGCGGGGAAGGGGTGGAGAAGGGGGGGGGGGGGTGTGGATTAGCCAAGGAAGGAAGTAAGAAGGCGGGGTGGGGAGGTGGGGGGGGGGGGGGGGGGGGGGAGGGTGGGTTAATACGGAGGTGGAGGCGGGGAGCAAGCGGCCGTGATGGGCATGATGTAAGACCGGTTACAGGGAGAATGGCTGACTGCCGGTTCGGTTTATTGCTCCAAGGGTGCAGCCGGGGAGAGGGGTTCAGGGTTTAGCTGGGTTGGGCAGGGTTGAGGGATCCAGGTCCTCACCAGACCCGCTAGCGCGCTCTCTGATCATGCCTGCGGGGCATTTGACCCTCTGATCCAGAAACCATTCCACGTGTGCGGCAAAACCGAGCTGCCCTTTTCGTTACCAATGCACAAAAATCTCTACTCTCCCGCCCACCCATACTCTCTCCCGCGCTCCCCCGTTTCCCCCTCACCTTCTTCACTCTATCCACCGGGCCAGATCGCGCCCGCCACGCCACCCTGAGCCAGATTCTGAGCCACCTAAAACACCCGGGCACACTCCCCCACCCCATTCCCCCCTCACCTTCTTAACTCTCTCCACCGGGCCGGACCGCGCCAGCCATGACACCCTGGACCCCACGAACGCCACCACGCGCGTCACCAGCTGCCGAGCCCGATCCAACGGCGACGATCTCTTCTCCCCTCCGCCGCTCCCCTCCGCCGCCCCTTCGCTTGCTTGATCCCCAGATCCTGCCTCCGCTCCGCCTTCTCCCGCCGAGCCCCCTGCGCCATCCGCGGGGGTTTCCGATCCGCCAGGTTTATCGGCGGAAGCGTTCCTTCCGCCAGCCGCCGACGCCCCGGTGGCGGCGGGACCTGATGCCTCTTGCCCTCGGTCGCTCCCCGCCTTCCCCGCACCCGACGGCGCTCCTTGACTCGCGTTGACTGCTGCGGACCACAAGGACCGCGATGATTGCGATTGCGACAGCGGCCATCGCGCACTTGCGGAGTCTGATCCGACGGTGGTGAAGCGGCGAGAGAGCGGATCTACTGATTTGGACGGTCCTGAGATCAGGGGATCTAGATCTGGCAGGCTGACGGCGCGGAGGGCAGCTGGAAGCCACGTGGCGCCAGAGGAGCTCCGGATCTGGGGCGATCTAGTGCCGTGAAGGGCGGTAAGCGCGGTGGGCTGGCTAAAAACAAAATCTGCGATTTCTCCACTGCCCGTACTGCCTCCGCTGCCCGCGCTCGCTATGTGGTACCTTGGTTCAATAGGCGCGTTGGATCCGCAGCCATTGCGGAAGCCGCCCTCCTCTTCCCGGTGAAGTAACGCGTTGAGGGCGGTTGACAGAGGACGAGACGCGGCGTCACGATAATGATGACGGATCGCGCTTCGGTGCGCTCCAGGGATCAACGCTGAGGATTGAGACTCCCACAGACCAGGCGGCGGGAGATGCGGCCACGTGTCTGGTATCGACCGGCGGAGCGCGGGCAAGAGCAGTTTTCCCCTTTGAGGCAACATCGACTCTGCGACAGTACGTCAAATGAATAGACGGTGTACGTGAGGAGAACGGCGCGGCACGTTCAACGAATAATCCTCGATCGCTGATCCCTAGAGCGAAGGGAAAGGAGGCGAGATGGGCGGAGAGAAGCGGAAGAGTTGAGAATACCTCCGTCATACGCCGCATTACGCCAGCATGCGCCCAAATACCTCTGGTCAAGTGGGTCAGGCTGGAGTCGAGAGACAGGACTCTCTGGCTGGTCTGGCTTCGCAATCTCCATAGCCAGCCACGTGAATCTGCGACAGAGTCCCTGCCTGGTGTGGCCGACGCGGATTTCTTATTTGCTGACGAGTGAATGCGAACTCCTGCGACATCGAAGTGTAAGGTGCACATTGCATCGCTCGCGACAGATTCTCCATCGACTTTGAGCGAAAGAATGGGCGCTGCTGTGCGACAAGACAGCAACGACACGCAAGAAGCTTCGATCGAAGTGTCAAAAAGGCACATACGCGATAAAAGCACTGTACCAAAGGCAGCAAAACTTGCTCAACTCAGATTGGAAGAAACAATTCGAACAGGGATATGAAAAAATAATAATTTTGACACCTTGTAAGATACACAACACAATACTCTTTGTATATACGAGCTAGCTCCTTACACTGCTGCAGGGGTTTATTGCGAGGCTATGACAGGCTCGAAGACGCGCATGGCTGCCTCATAGACAGGCCGTTTGAACTCGACTGCCTGAAATTGTAACACACAAAGAAATGAGTTACATGTTGACTTCATAGAGAGGGAGGGGAGGGATGGAGGGAGGGAGAGATGGAGGGAGGGAGAGAGGGAGGGAGGGAGAGAAGGGAGGTTGGGATGGAGGGAGGGAGAGGAGGGAGGGAGAGGAGGGAGGGAGAGGAGGAGGGAGGGAGAGGAGGGAGGGAGAGGAGGAGGGAGGGAGAGAAGGAGGGAGGGAGAGCAGGAGGGAGGGAGAGAAGGAGGGAGGGAGAGAAGGAGGGAGGGAGAGCAGGAGGGAGGGAGAGAAGGAGGGAGGGAGAGAAGGAGGGAGGGAGGGAAGGATGGAGAGCCATGAACACTCATTGCTCTAACAAACCTACACCAAGTTTGACCATGCGTCAACCATGAACCAACAATGGCAAACACTCCCTCGTCCCCCTTCAGTCGGGGGAGAATCCACTCTTCACCATGCCTTCCAATCACCCCCCACCCCCCTCCCCATCCCCCCTTTCTCACCGCAGCCACTACATCAGCGGGCGGCAGCCACTTATACTCGGAGAACTCAGGCGGCTCGCCTCCCTGGCCGTCCAGGTTGATCTCGCTCTCCTCCCCCACAAAGCGGAACAGGAACCTGCCCAAGGAAGGGATGGACGCATGGGAAGCATTCAGGGTGTGGGTGGGTGGGCGCATGGGGAGGCAGGGCAGGTAAGTGGCAGGTGCTGAGGTGTGTGGGCAGAGCACGCCATGACAACAGTAGGCCTGCTGTTTGCGCCATGCAGTGAAACACCGCCAAATAGCGCGCGCTGCGCTGCCCCCAGGCATGCCTACCTTCAGGGCACAGGGGACCGATGAACAATCCAAAGGAAGAAGAACCAAGCACAACAGAAGCCTCAGCAGGAAACATGATCTGGGTTTAGTTAAGAGAGGCTAGGGGAGATGTTGCAGTGGAAAGAGGGGTGGAGAAGAGAGGGAGAGGGAGGAAGATAGGGGCAATGCTGCAACTTGCATGGAGAACAACTGCCCATGGCATGGCATCCCTCCGTCTTCTTCCACCTTCCCCCTCTAACCCTCCTCTCCCCCCCTCACTAACTCCGCTTTTTCTCGCTCTGTCTCCACCACACCCATCCCTGCACGCACCATTTCTGCGCCTGCCCCTTCCACTCGCGCCCCCACTGCACTGCCAGCTTCTGCCGCACAGCAGGGGGGAAGTCATAGCACAGCCACTCGGGAGTCTGCACATAGGGAGGGGCATGGGGCATGGGGCATGGGGCATGGGGCATGGGGCATGGGGCATGTGGGGAGCGGAGGCAGTGGGATAGGGAGCGGGTGGTGGTGTGGGGGGAAGAAGGGATGGGGGGCCGCCGTGATCGAGTGGTGTCCTGACGGGCTCGTACGCCGAGCTTGCTATTCATTACCATCGTACATAATTGAAACACAAGTGGAGTTGAGGGAGGGGGAGATAAGGAGGAGCGTGCTTTGGCGGTGGAGTAGAGGTGGAGCAGGGCAGAGGTGGGTTGGGGAAGAAGAGAGGCAGAGAGGGCCGCAAGGTGAATTTTGACTTGGAGTCGACTCACAAGTCACCCAGCAGGGCAGAGGTGGGGGGGAGAAGAGGCAGAGACGGCTGCGGATGCTAAGGTGGCGGTTCGAGCAACTAGTTATTCCCCCCTTCATCCAGCAATAGCTCATTCCTCGAAAGTTTGAAATTAGTGGGTCCTTATTCACTGCGATTGTTTAGCCGACTCAAAAGTCACCTGTGGGTCTTTATCCACTGCCTAATGCAGATGCCATACCTCCTTCCTTCCCCCCTCCTCCCCTCCCAAACAGCATCTTTCTTTCCTCGCCCCCCTCCTCCGTCCTTCCCCTCTCTTCTCTCGCTCTCTCACCCTCCCCTCCTCTCCTCTTCTATCCCCCCCTTCCCTTCCCCTCTCCCCCCTCCCTCCCCCTCCCTTCCCCTCCCCCACCTCCGCGAGCAGCACGGCGGACGAGATGCCCGTCTCCTCGCGCAGCTCGCGCAGGGCGGCTGTGCGGATGTCCTCGCCCGCATCAATGCCGCCCTGGGGGGGGGAAGGGGGAGGGAGTGCGGTGGGGAGCGTGGAGGGTGAATGGTTCATTGCACAGGACAAACCCATTAGTTAGCGCCAGTGCAATCCAAAGTGCCCAGGTGACGCCACTCACGCCATTCCCACACATGCGCCTGCGCCGTGCGAGCATAATTGCGGCACTCGAGCGCACCTGCGGCATCTGCCATGCGCCAGGCATGTCGAGCCTCGAGGCGACGAACACCTTGTTCTCTCCGTTCACCACGCACACCCCCACGTTCGCTCGATACCCCTCCGGCGCTGCCTCCGCGCTTCCCCCGGCTCCGCCTCCGCCCCCGCTACTCGCGTCGGCGGCCGACGACATGGCGACGACTGCGGCGCAACGACCAGCGGAGCCTCGCGACGCGCCTCGGAGCGGCGCGGACGTGGCAAGGGCCGCGGTACTACCAGCGGCGGACGAGGCGGAGAGGGCGGACGGGACAGCGGCGATTGCGAGTGCTGGCCCGTAGGCCGAACGACGCACGGAGGCGGAGGCGGAACTGGAGGAGGAGGGGAATGCGGAGCAGGGAAGGCGCGGTGCGGCGTGCGCGAGTCCGTGTGTGTGACGGCGAAAGGCGGCGAGCGCGGCTGAGACTACGGCTGGGGTGGGCGCAGCTGATGCTGTGATGGCGGCGATAGGGGCCATGAATGAGACGGGGGGATCGGGGGGGGGGGGGGGGGGGGGGGAATTGGGGGGGGGGAGGGGGTGGGAGGGGGATGGAAGAGTGTGTGGCTGGCTGAAGGGCACGGATGGAGTTTTGGCTGGCTGAGGGAAGGAGCCGAGGTGACGTCGTGACGAGTGGAGGGGCAAGGGGAATGGTGATGCCGAGTAGCGGGGTGGGGGTTTGGGGGGGTGACTTCGACAGCTGTTTTCCGTTGGGTGATTTTGAGGGCTTTCTCTCTCCTAGCAGCGGGGATTTCCGTCCTGGGTTGCTGTGTTCATATTGTTGTTGTTGGCATTGAAACGCATTCGTCTAGGTTCTGTAACGCATACCGAGTTCCACTCGCAGCGGGGATTTCCGCCTTCGGATCAGAAAATGCATTCGCCCAGTGGGATTCCTCGTCGCCCCTACCACCACTAACACCCACAGCCCTCCGCCAACTCCCTCGCACCATCAGCAGCACACCTCGAGGCTCCTGCCGCTTTATCCCACAGCACTGACTCCACTGACTTCACTGCTTCTGCGCCTGCGCCGCCGCTTCTTCACTCCTCGTGCTCCCCTTCTCCTCGCGCGCTCTCCGCCTCCGCCCGCGCTGCAAGAAACCCTTCCGTCGCCGCATCTTCCATTCCCCTGGCCGCACCTCGAAGGCGTGGCGGGCGCGGCAGCTTTACTCCTAGCGGCAGCGAGCCCAGCGGCGAGTGGGTCGTCAGTACAGCTCGCGTCGTGTCGCGTTGCGTCGCATCTCATCGCATCGCGAGCGCCATCATGGCTCTGTGGCGGCAGAAGACCGTCGCTCTGCCTGCCTTCAGCCGCGGCTGCCACCTCGTCACTCCACACGTACCACCACCGCCGCCGCCGCGCACTCGCGGGCTTGGGGGCTAGCCCACTCGCCCACTGCCCGCCCTGCATCCCCTCGCTTCCTTTCCTATACCCCTTCGCTCTCTCTAGCGCTCCCTCTCTCTGCCTCTACCTCTCTAACTCTCTACCTATTCCGCCGCTCTTCGCTCTCTTTCTCGGACTCGACCTTTTCCTCTGGGGTCCTCTGCGTCTATCGCCATAAGTGAGTAGCATCATGCTCTGCCCCGTCCCCTCCCGTCCCCTCCCGTCCCCTCCCGTCCCCTCCCTTCCCTCCCCTCCCGTCCCCTCCCGTCCCCTCTCCTCCCCTCCCCTCCCTTCCCCTCCCGTCCCCTCCCGTCCCCTCCCCCCTATCCTTCACTCGCCCATCAGGTGGTGAAGCAAATAGAGGCGGAGCTTGCTGCCTTCAAATACGGCCTCGCACACATCTTCAGTGAGTGGCAGTGGCGGCGGCAGTGGCGGGAATGTGGGGATTCTGCTGTGGGGGAATAGCGGTGTCGCACGTGCACATGCACACCAGGGCAGCAGCAGCAGCAGCAGCAGCAGCAGCAGCAGCAGCAGCAGCAGCAGCAGCAGCAGCAGCAGCAGCAGCAGCAGCAGCACTGCCCAGACCCAGACTGCCTTGTTTCGTGCCTCCTCCCCTTCCCCATTCTCCCTCTCCTCCCTCCCCCATCTCCCGAACCTCTGTCTTCCCATCCCTTCCCTTCCCTTCCCTTCCCTTCCCTTCCCTTCCCCCAAAGTCTTTCGCCCTCTTTCCACCCTTCCTCCTGTCCTGACACACACTTTCCCCTGCCCTCCTTCCCCTTCCCATTCCCCCGCCCCCCAATCTGCAGTCCAGCGAAAGAGTGCAGCGCTGACCACCATCAACGAGAGCTGTGGCCCCCATTGCCGTCCTTGCTATCCCTGCCCCCATTGCCCTCCCTGCCCTCCCCCCCCCCCCAACGCCTCGCCCCCCAATCTGCAGTCCAGCACACGAGTGCATCGCTGACCATCATCAACAACCACTGTGACCCCCGCCCTCCCTGCCATCCCTGCCCCCATTGCCCTCGCTGCCCTTTCCCATCCCCCCGCCCCCCACTCTGCAGTCCAGCACACGAGTGCATCGCTGACCATCAATGAGAACTGCGACCGGGACGTGCGCCACGACATGGAGACGTACCTCTCCACACACGTCCCAGAGGTCACTCACTCGCTTGCTCACTCGCTTGCTCACTCGCTTGCTCGCTCGCGCTGCTCCTCTGCTCCCTCTCGTTCACTCCCTCCCTCACTCAGTCACTCCCTCACTTGCTCGCTCACGCGCTCACTCCCTCACTCGCTTTTGTCAAGCCGCTCCTGGTACCAAGCATGCCGTCTCTGTTGCTTGCCTGCATCCACAGCGTCTTCTCTGCTCCATCCTCTGCGTGCTACTTGCCGTGCCGTGGATCCCCTGCAATGCCATGGCTCTGTCGCCATCCCTCGTCTCGCCCTGCTCTCCTTCCTTGCATCTCGCTCCCTTCAACCACCCAACTGCGCTTTCTCCACTGCCTGGGTCTGCTCTCCTCCTCCTCCTCACTTGCCAGCCCTTGCCCTCCTCTCTCCTCCCCTCTGTCTCACCTGCAGGGCCCCGAGGCTCCTTGGCGCCACACGGATGAAGGTCAGCCCCTCACCCCCCCTCACCCCCACCCCTCAACCCCCCCCTCACCCCCACCTCTCGTGCACTCTTGCACCCATCCTAAAGCACAAGCCTCTCTGTGCCTGCACCTCGCCTGCACCTCGCCTGCACCTCGCCTGCACTGAGCCTTGCTTCCCGTGCCTCCTTAACTGATGCATGCCGTCCAATCCTATGCAAGGCTGACAGCGAACACAATCATACTGCAAAAGAGAGGAGAGCCTACGGTGCAGGGACATCTGGAGTTAAGGTTGGAGGAGTAGATGAGCAATCCAGTTACCTGACCAGTCCCTCCCGGCTTCTCCCCTCTTTCCCCCATCCTCACCCCCTCCCTGGGTCCGATCCTTCCCCCCTGCCCCCCCCTCCCTTGTGTAACCCACTTCATCCACTCTCGGGTCAGGCTATGACGACATGCCAGCACACGTGAAGGCGTCGCTCTTTGGCAGCTCTGTCACGTGAGTGCCCTGCCCTGCCCTGCCCTGCCCTGCCCTGCCCTTCCCTGCCCTGCCTTCTCACTCTCTCTACGTTACCCCATTATGCTCTTCATTGGGATCTTGGGTGTGGCTGTGCTGTACTCCTGTTGCGAAGATTGAGAGTATGGCCCTTGTTGCTTGCTTCCTCCCTTCTTAGGCTAGGTGCTACCAGCAACTGCATGGTAGCTCCTTATCACCCACAATCCGCCATCACCTCTTCTATCGCCGTGCTGCTCCATGATCAATATTGCTGTCAAACACCAACTACTCAGACCACTCTCTCGTTCCTGTCTCCAACAGCTTTTTCGAAAAGCGTTCGCTTCCCGTCAATTTTACGCCATTCTCTCTCCGTAATTGCCTCACCCGGTCCCCCCTCCACAGCATCCCCATCACAGATGGGCGGCTCAACCTGGGCACGTGGCAGGGCATATGGTTGTGCGAGCACAGGGACCATGGTGGCTCCCGTCGTCTCGTAGTCACTCTCTCTGGCTCCGCCACATAATTTCTTGCTTGCACTGCTTCTGCCTCAGCCCCTGTGTAACTGCTGCGGGGGTAGTTGTAGGAAGCTACTTATACTGAGCATGGTTCATGGTCTTTGATCAGTGTAAACTGCAGAATCAGTTTGCATCACCACAGCTCCAAAACATGCCTGTTACCTAAGGGCGTGTCATAAGAGTTCGTTTTCCCCCCGAAACCCTACCCAACCGCTTGAGATTTTCAGCTAACCGCTTGTGCACCTTACTCAACTGTAATAAAGTGAACGCTTATGACACGTCCTAACCAAAGAGTTCGACACTAGCATTGTGTCAAAGTAAGAACTGAATGATCAACTTGAAGTAGAAACCTAGAACAAATACTAGTTGGTTGTACTCACTAGAAGCATACCCCAGTCTAGCCTATAACTTGTACACAGCTAATATGTATAAGTTGACACCCCCTAGGCTAGACAAGGGGTGAAGCTAAGCAAGAAGCAAACAGCTCAGGGTGGCACTACTAGTCCAACCACTGAGGCAGGGGTCTGGAGACCAGTCAGCAAGGGTACAAACAAGACTAAAGCAAGCCAGGCCGGCACTACTAGTCCAGCAACTGGAGGTAAGGCCACAAGGCCAGTCTGACAGGCATATATAATAGAGAGTACACAATCAGGATCCTAACAGGTGAGTAGCTACAGGAACAAGACCAAGCTGTACACAGTGCTGCTGATGATCTTTAGGCGCAAACGCCTTACTAAAGATATCAGCTGTGTTGGCACCTGAGGCCAAGTGTACTACGCGGGCCTGGCGACGCTGCTGTACCTCGCGCAGGAGGAAGTACCGCAGCTGGATATGCTTCGCTCTGCCCTCAAGCCGAGGCTCCTGACACAGGAGTATCATGGCCCTGTTGCCAGCGTACAGGACCGGGGCAGAGCTAGGCCGCTCACCTAAGTCTGTGAGCAAGAAGGTAAGCCAGCGGAGCTCCTGTGCCGCCATGGCACCAGCGTAGATCTCAGCCTCACAGCTAGACTGAGCCACAGACGACGAGCGAGTGGATCTCCAAGAGATAGCACCCGAACCAAGGCTAAAACAGTAGCCCTCTGACAACCTGAGCGTCTCAGAGTCGTCTGCCCAAGAAGCGTCTGTGTGCCCAGTAAGGACCATTGGCCTGCGTCCTCCTAGCACTAACCCCATGCCTGATGTACTAGCAAGATAACGCAAAACCCTCTTAGCGGCAGACCAGTGCTGAGGTCGGTGTCTGCCTGTAGCCACAAAGCGAGCCAGGATGCTGAGAGGGTATGCGAGATCTGGGCGAGTGCAAGTCATCAGGTACATGAGGCAACCCACCAGCTCTGCGTAGGGGCCACTGGGCTCTACGGGCTCCTCAAGAACGGGAGCGGAGAGCCCATGGTCTACAGGTAGAGGTGTGGGCTGTGCGGAGGAGAACTGAAGACCGAACCTCTGAAGGACCTGACGCACCAAGTGTGACTGTGTCAGAGTGATGGTGCGCGCTGCTCTGTCCCTGGAGATCTGCAGGCCAAGATAACGACGCAGCTCTCCAAGGTCAGTGCAGGTGCGTCTCTTCAGCAGCTCGGCCTTCACAGAGGCCAGTGCGTCCCTGTCTGCAGTAGCGAAGACCAGGTCGTCTACGTAGACAAGGATGTAGAATGGAGTCTGGCTGAAACGCACAAACATCGAGGGGTCAGCAGAGGACGGAAAGAACTGCAGGTCTGCTAACGTGGCCCGCAGCGTTTCGTGCCACTCGCGAGGAGCCTGACGCAGGCCGTAGACCGGGCGCCTGAGAAGCCACTGGGTCCCAGGGGGGAAGGTACCAGTGAAGCCCTGTGGTCGGCGCAGGTAGACCTGCTCGTGTGGGCTGCCTTGAAGAAAGGCAGTAGAGAAGTCGAGGGAGTGAAGTTCATAGTCGCGCTGTGCTGCTACGTGTAGCAGCGCCCGAAGAGTGGTCATCTTCGGGGTCGGGGCAAAGGTCTAGAAGAAGTCAACCCCCTCGCGCTGACTGAAACCTCTGGCCACGTAGCACGCCTTGAAGACAGGCGGCTCTCCAGGGGGGCGCTTCACCTTGAAGAGGCACCGACCATCGACTACGTTCACCCCAGGCGGGGGAACTACGTCGACGTAAGCGGCGGCGGGCAGTGAGCTTGTCCGTGCGAGAGGCACGAACGTGAGCAAGGCAGCCCCAGACGTGGAACGCAGACGCATCACCGGGGGACCAGGTCCAAAGGAGGGTCGGCGAAACCTGCGGCCGCTGGAAGCGTGGCCACATGTTAAGCTGGTGAGCAGCGTAGCGAACAGCGAACGGCCACAGAAAATGGGGGGCATCGGCATGAATCATGGAGGTATGGGTGACCTCCATGACCAAGCCGATGCGGCGCTCAGCAACCCCATTCTGCTGTGGCGAGTCCGACAAGGTGTACGATTGGGTGATGCCCTCCGCACGACAGAACTGTCCAAGCCGACCAGAGGCGAACTCGCCGCCACGGTCAGAGTAGAGACACAACACGGGGAGATCGCGGTGAAGACGCGCAGATACGACCCACGAGAGAAGAACGGCGGGCACGTCGGCCTTCCGCTCCAGGGGAAACACCGTGGTGTAGCGCATATAGTCGTCGACGAGCACAAGGAAGTAGCACTCACCTCGCAGTCGGGGGACGGGGGCAGGGCCCCAAACGTCCAGGTGCAGGGTCTGAAGGGGGGCAGTAGCAGGGCACAGCGAGGAGGAGTGAGGAGAACGGCGGAGCCGGCCCTCGACGCAAGGCGTGCACGGTGGCACAGTCGAGGGAGGAAGGCCAGGGAGCGACGCAGGGAGACCTAAGACAAGACCGTGCTGGGACATGTGACGCAGACGTGGGAGTGCAGGGTGACCTAGGCGGTGGTGCCAGAGAATGGACGGGTGAGTGAGGGACCGACACGAGCAAGCTGCAGCGACCTGGGAGGACGCACCAACCGGGGGGGAAGCGATGTCGAGGGTAAACAGACCGGACACCGGGTCCCGGGGGAATGTCGCAAGGGGGGAACCAGAGACAGCCTCAGAACAGACAGCGAACCGCTCGTGCTCGGGGAACGTGGTGGTGACGCCGAGGTCCTGGAAACAGCCAACACCAACCAGGTTCCTGGAGAACGAGGGAACGTGGAGACCTAAAAGTGAGCCCGAGGGAACTGCTGGATAGGGAAGGGACGTAGAACTGCGAGCGACGACAGGACCCGCAGAGGGGTCAGCGAGAGAGACAACAGAAGGTGTAGCAAGCGGCGTGAGCGCGGAGCGGTCTCGGAAGAAGCAGGTAGAGGCACCGGAGTCGAGAGTGAACGACAGCGAAGCATCGGCGGAGGCCGGGAACGAAGCCGGTGCAGAGACCAGGCTAGGCAAACGAGGCAGTCCTACGCTAGACGCAACAGGGGAGGCTAAGCTACACAATGGTGCAACACCTAAACTAGAGTACGCAGGGTAATAAGATCCAGCAACACTAGAAGCGTTATAATACAAGGCATGCAAAGCAGTACCTATCTGATCCATGTCTAACTCAAAGATCGGCACGCCCTGGCAGAGCAGGCTGTGC